>CABHPR010133832.1:0-44382 GCA_902168415.1 Peromyscus melanophrys
ATCTATCTGCCTTTTTGCTCTCTCACTTTTTCTTTTCTTTTTTTCCTGTAGTAATGGGAACCAAACCCAGGGCTATGTAAGAGGACTCCTAGTGAGTACTCTGAAGTCCAAGGCTACTGTCTTGAGTTTCAGCCCACTGATGACCCTTTGATCATAATTTATTTTCTTTTCAGAATTCCCCATGTAGCTTAAAAGCTGGGGAAGTGTTTCTTTATTGCAAAATATCAACACAAGCACTAAAAGGACATACCTAAGACAGGCTTTGGAGAAGCTGCTTGAGTCTCCAGAGTCAGGACACAAAAGCACCTACAAAATGTTCACTGTGTTAGAGCAATGTGTGTCCTGCACAGCACGAATCAAGAAACTCCAAGCAACTTACTTCTTTTCACTTGTGAAAAGCAGCAACAAAGACAAAGAGGCCTTTACATACAATTTCTTTGTATTTTCTTTTGCTTTGGTCCCCTGATAAACTGTTCTGTGAATTTGTGAAGGACCATTTGTTTACAGAAGATTTAGAATGGAGGACAAAGTTCCTAGCATGCACAATGCCCTGGGTTCGATTACTCAGCACGAGGGGTGGAAAACACAACAAATCAAAACTGTTTATACATGATTTATTTCTAAAACTCACTAGTAATGAAAACTGGAGACAGAGAAATTGCTTTATTTATTTTGTATGTGAATTGAGCTTTGTTTTCTTCACTTCAAATTTTAATAAGCTATGGGGTTAGGAATCCACATAGGGGGGTTTTCTTTTTCCATATTCAATACTGCTGCTTAGGCAGGTTTTGAAATGACAGTAGCTTCCAGTAAAACATTTGTTATGTTTGACTACAAAATACACCTCTTTTAAGCTGCATGTTCCACTGTGTGAGAAAATCCATCTCTTCATATTCCAAGGTGGCATAAATGTCTCACCCATTTTTTTCCCCCGTAGGACCCAGGGTTTCTCAGCAATTTTAAACTGAGAATAAAGAGATCTGTTTCCTAGGATGTTTAAGTCAGTCTTTCTTAGGATTAATCAAGTAAGGGCTAACAACATCAAACAACTATCTTGCACACTGAAAAGAAAATAAAGATGTTTTGAGCCCTTGTGTGCAGAGAATTTGTTTCCTTCATCTCATATCTGTCTTGACCGATCTTACCCTTATCAAACCTTCACCACTGCTTATGTGACATCCTCCAAAGTGCATTCCTCAGTCACAGTTTGATCAAATAAAATTTTAAATAAAATACTTTTTTTAAAAAACAAATGTTCTATCCCAGATGGTGGCTTTGTTTCATTTTTTTTAAATCATTTCCTTGGCAGCACAGGTTTGTTTTTTTTTTTTTTGGTGTGTGTGTGTGTGTGTGTGTGTGTGTGTGTGTATGTGTGTGTGTGTGTGTGTGTGTTTTATACAGGAGTTTAACATCAAGCTGAAAATTTGAATGGTTACCAGGGTGGCATTTGTTGAGCACTATCAAGAACCTGAGTTGTTCGTGCGTCCAAATGCATCTGTGCTTTCTAATTTTTGAAAGGCTTCTTCTAAGCTTTTATGTGAAATTAACATTGATCCACACCTTACAAATGAGGAAAACGATACTCCAGAGACTCAGTAAATGGTATGAATTAGTTTCCAGCCTTACTTTGCCAAGCGAATTGTTTCATAATATATTGACATTTACTGTTGTCACGATTTTTTAGGAGGAAGAAGTAATACAGGGATTTAGGAACGATATTGTTTGAATCATTTGCCAGAAACCTTTCAGTGCAGACCCAAGAGAACATTCTGTGTTTAGTGAAGGAAGTTTCCCTTTGGAGTTGGCCAGTCCAGCCATAAAGATCCCAGGCATGGGGGCTAGAGAGATAGGTCTGATGTTAAGAGCACTTGCTGCTTTTGCAGAGAATCAGAGATCTGTGGTCGATATAGTGTGCACCCCAATAAACTTACCTGGGGGTCAGAGAACAGAACAGCCACTATATTAAACATAGAGTTTGTGCAGTGGTAGCACACACCTTTAATCCTAGCATTCCAGAGGCAGAGATCTGGATCTATGTGAGTTCAAGTTCACACTGTAAATAGAGCCAGGCATGGTGGCACATACCTTTAATCCCAGCACTTGAGATTTCATAACTTGCTTGGGAAAGACACACACCTTTAATCCCAGGAAGTGATGGCTGGAAGCAGAAAGGTATATAAGGCATGAAAACCAGAAACTAGAGGCTTTTTAAGCTTTTAGGCTTTTAGCATCAGTTCAGCTGAGATCCATTCAGATGAGGACACAGAGGCTTCCAGTTTGAGGAAACAAGATCAGCTGAGGAATTGGCGAGGTGAGGTTAGCTGTGTCTTATTCTGTCTCTCTGATCTTTCAGCATTCACTCCAATACCTGGGTCCTGAGTGTTTTTATTTATGAGACCTTGTAAGAGTCGTGCTACAGAGTTCAGTTCCAAGCACCCACAAAAAGGCAGCTCACAACCTCTGGAGCCTCTAGTTCCAGGGCGTCAATTTCCCGCTTCTGGTTTTGTGGATACCTGCAAGCATGTGCATATCCTCAGATACACCCACACACGTGAATAAAAAGAAAAGATAGTGTAATTTAAATAAAGACTTTGGGCATGGTGCTTGTGAGAGGTGTACATGCATTTCACTTGGTTCTTGTAATTTTCTTAAGTCTCTTTTTAACTTTAATTATAAATTCTCTCTCTCTCTCTCTCTCTCTCTCTCTCTCTCTCTCTCTCTCTCTCTCTCTCTCTGTGTGTGTGTGTGTGTGTGTGTGTGTGTGTTCAGGTTGCATGAAAGTAGGTGCTATTGGAGCTAATCCCCTTGGCTTCTTTGTGTTATAAGCATTGGGTACACACTCTGTTTTCTCTTAAGGTCACATAAACCTTTCATCCTTTGCAAAAATTGGGCAACAACACACATAAAATATTAACACGTTTGCTTCTATCAGCAGAATATCCTACAATTTGGCCAAAACAGGTGACTGTTTTTGACACATAGTATTTGTAGTCTTCCATTTCTAATTAATCCCCTATATACATAGATGTCCTATATTGAACTTCCAATGACTCATTTTATTAACTTGCAGCTTTCTAATTCTATTTCAATATCGGAATTTAAAAACCGACCTGCTCTATCAGGAGCTGTGTATAATGGGACTCACCTTTCCAATACACATCTTGGATGGATCCAGCTAGCTTTATCAATAACTGCCCTCAGAGACTAAGTGTTTTGCTGTGACAGATTTTATAGCCATTCAGGGAAAATTAAATGACAAAGACAAGAAATCTTGACAAGAGAAAAGAGCTCAGATTTATTATCCACAGTCAGATGGGATTGTATTTAAGCACTATCACTCTTTGTTACTTTATCTGTAAAAATGCAAATCCTGAAAGATGCATTCTGAAAGCCTGGTGTTTAAATACAAAATGTGAATTGATGTGTATTTTAGCTCATGGACATATGATGAATTGTTCTTTGCAAAGTACAATATCTACACCTGCAAGATAAAACTTTTACCTAAATTATTTATATTTTCTTATTTTAATTAAATTAATTAAACTAATTAATGTGTACTGGGTAGGTGATGAGACACACAGGTATCATGGTGTATACGTGTAGGTAAGGGGACAACTTTGTGGAGCTGTCTCCTGCTACCATGTGAATCTGAGGTATCGAAATGAGATGCACAGGCTTAGCAGCAAGCACTTTTACCTGCTGAGCAATGTAGCCAAGCCCTAAATGATGGAATTTTCACCAGTCCAGATTACCATTGTATGTGAGAATTTATAATGCCCTACTCTGAACTGGTTAAGATCAGGACTAAGAATAATGTACCCATTCTATTTCCTGGAAAAACCAAAATGTAGGCTAACATTTGCACATTTTAGAATGAACAGTCAGAACATTGAAGCTATGCAGGACAGATTCTGATGACACATACGTGAATGGGAGAATAATGTTTATAATTTTACACTTACTTTTTCAACTCAAAGGAAATTTCAGTTGAGGTCTGATCCCAAAGACCAAGAAACAAGGATGACACATTCTCCTCGGGCCTGTTCCTTCTCTGTCTCATTTCACACAGTCAGGTCTTCAAGTGGTAGGGCCAGACTTTTCTGACCCATCTGTAACTTATATCAGTCCTTCAGTTGCATCCAATTCCATTTTATAAATCTCTTTCGGTGTAGCAATTACAGTTTTAGTGCATATTAATTGTACAAAAAAATGAGCCTCATTTTGAACCCTGCTTATTTATGCCCATAATGCACTTTGATTGTCCTTACTCTCTGTTAGTCTTTGTTATCCCCTCTCCCCTTCCCATGATCTTTCTACATCTCTGGCATTTTGTCTCCTTGTTTTGTGCCTTACTTCCCTTGCTTTCATAGAGAGAGAAAGTTATAATTAGGACTTAAATGTTCTATTTTGTTTTTATCATAAATATGAATAACTAGATATAATTCTATGGATTTTCTGACAGTACAAAACCCAATATATTTCTTGGGAAACATAGATATCTGAAAAAGTTACTGGAAGATCTAACAAACTAATTAACACTTAAAAATTTGGAAGGAGAGTCCAGGCTGATACAGTACTGACAAGAGTATAATAGAAATTATCTTAGAGTTTAGTTTAGGCTTTGTAAGCATACTCTTTCAAATTTCCAAGAAACAATACTGGAGCTGGAGAGATGTTGCCGAGGTTAGGAGCACTGGCTGCTCTTCCAGAGGACCTTTGTTTGGTTCCCATTACACATGGTGGCTAATGAGCTCCTGTAACTCCGGTTCCAGCGTGTCTGATGCCAACCTCTAGCCTCTGTGGCACCAGGCTCACACATGGTACACACACATACATATAGGCAAAACACTCATACACATAAAATAAAATAAAAATCTTAAAAGAAGTGTGTGTGGGGAGGGAGGAAGCAAGAATGCTGTGCTGTCCACTTCCAGAGCAAAGAGCATGATGGGTAATGTACTGATCAACAAAACTCTGTGTGTAGCAGTACAGATTATGAATCCAAAACATCAGAGGTGGTGTACTGCAGCCATCTCTATTAGGGATATAACAGGGAAAATATGAAGCATTTATAAAATTCATTTTATTTCTCTATAAAATGAAGGCAATAATAAAGTCTACAAAGTAGAATTATTGTAAGCACCAACTGTAAAATCTTACATAAACACAGCGTGGAAGATAGAGGATAGTTAGGCAACATTGACAATACTCATGAGTAACCTCATTATGGAGCAAATAATAAACATTTATTATATAAAGTTACTAGTCTCATTTTATGTTAAATGAATAAACATATTTAAGCTTATTCAGTGATACCAAGTCCAATATTACACGTGTGTTATGAACACCTAGATTTTTAAATACATAACCCACCAGACTAGTGCTAACACTAGGAAAGAGTACACAATCAATCTAATAATGTATTATCAGGTTCCACAACCAAAAAAGCTGATAAATTGATAGTGGACAGAAAATGATTAAAGTAGAAACTTGCATAGCCGTTACTCTTAACAGTTGTGCAAAATTTAAAAATATTGGGAAATGTCACTATTATTTAAAGATTATGTCACTTCATAGCATTAGTTCATTTAGAAAACAAATGTTTATTTAGTGCCAACTATAGTAAACATGTTAGGCATCATGCTAAGTAGAGTAATACTCCCAAAATTGTTCAGACCCTATTCCACAGAATTTGTAAATGGTATTTCAAATCACAAAAGGGAAGTAGAATTGCATGTCAAAGAAATATTGTCAGGTGACCCTAAGTTGGAGGTCATTTTGCATGAAGTTGATCCAGTGGCAAGATTCCTAAAATCAAATGGGAGAGCAGAAGAATAAGAATGAGAAAGACTTCACTCACCCTGCTGGCATAAAAATATTTATTCTTAGCTGGATGGTGGTGGTGGTGCACACCTTTAATCCCAGCCCTCGGGAAGCAGAGGTAGGTGGGTTTCTGTGAGTTTGAGGCCAGCCTGGTCTACAAAGTGAATTCCAGGACAGTCAGGGCTGCTGCGCTTATCTCAAAAGACAGAGAAACTGTGTCTTGAAATCTTGAAAATACACACACACACACACACACACACACACACACACACACACACACATACACACACACGTATATATATGTATATATTCTTTGACAGTTTCAGACATACATATAATAAATTATATTTATATATATTCTTTGACAGTTTCAGATATGCATATAATAAATTTTAGTTCATTTCGTTTCATCCCTTATTACTCTATTATCTAATTTTTCTCTCAATTAAACCATTCTTCCCCAAAAGTCTACTTCTGACTCTTTGTGTTAGGGCGTGTGTGTGTGTGTGTGTGTGTGTGTGTGTGTGTGTGTGTGTGTATGTGTGTGTGCACATGCATGTGCATGCATGTCTGTGTGCATTACCTGGTGAGTTTAAATAGGTTTGCTTTCATATGGGTGGGAGGTTGGTTACTGCACTATGGGCAGCTTATGGGCTACACCACCAGAGAAAGGAACACCCACTCCTTCATTCACCGTTAACTGTCATTTCATTCTCATATAGTATCATAAAAGAAGTCTTTAACTCGATATATGGCCATTTGAAGACAATTAATGTGTACTTTTAAATAAAAATAATAACCACTTTTAAGTAGTAAAAACAGAAATAAGTTTAAATATCTAAAGTAGAAAATTGTATCCAGTTATATACCAGGCAAAATAAAAATTTATACATAGTTATGCAAATATTAAGACAAATACAACAGTCAAGGATCAAGACAGTTCAAGGGTTCCTGCCTACTGTGGCCCATATTTTGCTGTCACATTAACCTGTGAGCATGTGCTGCCGTCTTGTTTCAGTGAAGTATGTGATGGAAGAAGTGGAGATGAATCAAAGGCTGGATTATAAAGGAAAGTATAATTGTAACAACTTGGTCGCTCAGTCAAGGGTGACCTGAATTCTAATCCAAGAATTCACACTGAAAACTCTGGTTATGGTGATGTGTAATGATAGTGCCAAACTATCCTAGCTGAAGAATTATAATCCACTGAGAGACCACTTCTAGGGGAGAGAGAAAAGGGATAGTCCGAGGTATAAAGATAAAGAAATAAAATGTAAATAGAAGAGAGACCCTCAGGAATGAAACTAAGTGTTCTCCTCTGACCTCTTAATGCATACAATGTACTTTCATCTTCCTATACTCATACACATATACACACAAAATGATTTACACCATCCATGCCCCTGTGGGCAATTGTTAGAACCCCTCTGTGATCAGATCCATGCTCAAGGGGGTCTGGGAAGCCAATACAGGGGGAAACTGAAGTTCCCAGTCAATACTAAGGTAAGTGAGCATCAGAGAGTATCATCCAACCCCCTACTGTCAGCTTCCTGAAGTTTCAGGAGAGATCCTGAGGCAGAGACACCTATCTAATGCCTGTGAGAGCCTGGTGCTCATAATTTGTGTGCTATGTTCTGGGGTGACCTGATGTACAGCATAGATAACTAGTGTAGTTATCCCAGGGAGAACTAGTGTATAATCATTAAGCTCATATTCTTAAAGAGTGATGGAACCGTAGCACTCATGTGAGTTAGTGTCAAGATGAAGAAAGTGTTTCAAATCATTATGTAGAATTTTATTAGCAATTTGATCCCAAGTTAAATTCATCCTCACTTACATAAATTGAAGGAAAGCACACTCAGTGTACAGTAATGGTACATGTCATATGATAACCATTCATTTTAATTTTGTTTTCTTAGTCTTTCTTCCCCAATTTTCTGCAACAGATATATATTACTTTTATAATCAGAAAATTGTCCCCATGTAATTCATTTGAAAAATAATCAAATACTTTTATGATCAAAGATGAACGATGCAGTAAAAATATTTAGTTCTGGGACTGGGGAGATGATAAAATGCTTGCCTTACAAGAGTGAGGATCTAAAGATCTGATCCAAGTATCCATTTTTAAAAATTTTTTTTATTAAGGAATTTTTTATTCATTTTACATATCAACCACAGATCTGCCTTTCTTCCCTCCCCCCCGCCTCTCCAGCCTTACGCTCCCCAATTCACCCCCAATTCCCTCCTCCAACAAGGTATGGTTATTTTTTAAAAGCTTGAAATTCCAGCACTGGTGAGGCTGAGACAAGCAGATCCCTGGGGCTGGCTTTCCCTAGGAAGGTCTACCATACTTGGTGAGTTCTGGGCTAGTGAGACATGAACTTTACTTGAGGAATGACACCGGAGGTCGTCCTCTGGCTTGCAGCCACATGTTCACATGCAGCACCCCACACCCTTACACATGCTGATGTGCATATGCATGCATTAAGGATTACTCAGTTTTTCTCTCTGTTATGAGTCATCTTCCATGAAGTCAACTCATACTTGTCTTATTTTTCCCCATGAGGATGACTTCACCTAACAACTCCTTCAAAAATGGAGGTGGGTTATTTTTTCAAGATACTCATTGTTCCCCCCCCCCCCCCCCACTGGTAATTTTGTCCTTGAAAATGATTGCATCCTGTGGAACAGGCAGGGAGACTTGAAGGTGCCTGCTTTCTTTTCAAGTGTCAACAAATACTAGGAGAAGAAACATGGAGGTAGGTTCCCAACTGTCTTTAATTTGGCAACAGGAGAGAGCGCTATGCGTGTGGTGCATAGGGTCTGTGGTCTCATGGGCCTGAGCTCACTCACTCTTTCCTTTATATGTGAACATACATTTTACTGCATATTCTTTATATGATAAGAATTGTTGGCCGGGCGTTGGTGGCGCACGCCTTTAATCCCAGCACTCGGGAGGCAGAGGCAGGCGGATCTCTCTGTGAGTTCGAGGCCAGCCTGGGCTACCAAGTGAGCTCCAGGAAAGGCGCAAAGCTACACAGAGAAACCCTGTCTCGAAAAACAAAAAAAAAAAAAAACCAAACAAACAAAAAAAAAGAATTGTTAATATGAGTCTTTGAGAATGATGAGACCTCTCTCAGACCATGTGTATTTGAATCAAAGACTTAGATGCCAGCCCATCACTAGTCACAGAAGGTCAGCAGAGAGAGAGAGTGGCCCTCAGTCTTTTTCACTTTGATGTTTAACAATGTGTACATACAAGCATGTATGCCAAACAAAAGCATAAATTAATAAAGAAAATAAGGAATAGCAAGGAATAGCTGGTTGTAGGGGTCCCAAAAGAGAGACATGAGATAAATTTCCATGACTGGTGATATAGAAGTATTTAGAAAAATTGATCCTAGGAGGAAGTTTTTAAACAATGACTAGAGAGGAAGGGATGAAGTCTGGCAAGGGGAAAACTGTAGTCAAGATCACAGCATCAGTCTGTTTCACAAGGAGTTCTGAATCTACCTGGATTTCTATTAGCCATTGACAAATGGGCATTTCAAAGTTACATATATCATTGAGGACTCTTCCAGTACCGGTATCCAGGTACCAAAATGGTAAGAGAATTACACATGGGAGGAGAGTCAAACCAAACCAAGAAGGATGAGAGTTGTCAACAAAATGATGAAAGGAATCAGAAGTGAGCTGGGTGGAACACATTTAGCTTCTGATCCTTCTTTTCTACCTATACGTACTTGCTTTGGTAGACATTGTTTCTATCTATGTTTTTAAATAGCCACTATGACCTCAGTCTCCAGAAATTCATCATTAACTATCCTTTCTGAATTCTACGTGAGGATCAGCTCATGGAAAATTCAGATGTCTCTGTGATACAGTTACATCGTCTCCTTTTTTATTCTTCCTAGAACATATGCTCAAGGAAATATGAGACCACCCTTGCTTTGTGGCATATAAAGAGCTGTATTGTGGCACAATGCCACATACATGTATGTGACATAAGGTAGAACCTATGTAGGGTAGCCTCTGTCCATTATGATTATACTGTGTATATCTCAGCACTGTAACAAAGTTTAATCATGGAAAAAAAAGAATAATCCTCTTTGGGATCTTCATCAACTAGTTAGTCCTGTATTCTTCCTGGCCTGCTAAGGCCTGAAAGATGTGTTGGCCATAGCTGTGTGACAGGGCCATCTGTAACCTGTGCTTTTGAGACCAGCATATTTCTTTCCTATAGAGTTATCTAGCATGGTTGTAATGGCTCAGTAACAAACATGTGTATGCATGAATTGATAGAAGGAAGAGGAGACTATGTCTGCTGGAGGCAGCAAAGGGAGGGTGGAGTAGCTGCCAAGATTCCCCCTCCATCATAATAAGCACTAATTGAATGTCTTGTTTGAAAAATATGTAAAATTATGAAGACATCATTACTCAGATGGTTTGGACTGAAGCTTGGCCAGATGCAATTTTTGGTCTCAGACATGATGTCATAAGCCAGTTAAGATGTGTTATATATTTTAAAATACTGAATTTTTCAGATGGATCAAGAATTATAGGATTTTTCTAGGACCAGCCCTCAATAAAGTATCAGATACATGTCTGTTCCACCCAAGCTTTGCATAGCTCTATGGCTCTCTCCTCTCCTTCCCTCCCTTCCCCTCCCCTCCTCTCTCCTCCCCTCCTAACCTCAGATAACTTTGTTGTGGGTGACACAGATGAGTTGTGACTCCCACCTTTGTTCTTCTAAATGATGATATCATGTAATAAAAACTGACTAACTCTGAAGCAAGAACAACAGCCTCACATCTACTGGTAACTACTTAGTTAAGTAGCTCAGCTTAACTACTGAGTTAAGCTTTCCTTGTGGCATTGTTGAGGCACCTGTGCAGGTGCAGTGGAGGAAGTAGAGAGGAGAGAAACCTAGTGCCTGCCCTCAAATGGAAGGAAAGAAAAGTTTCGACATGCCAAGGAATAGGTTAATAAATTTCAACAAACTTACTGAGTCATTGCTGCTGGTTAACTGACCATGTATAACTGTATATCTTCTTGTCTTCACTATATTTTTAAGACAGTACAAGTTGGAATACCATGGTTAATTTAGGTGTCAGGTTGGTCAGGTTAAGGCTCTCTGGGGAAACATTATTCCTGGGTGTGCCTTGGAGGGTGTTTCTGGAGACTGGCATTTGAACCAGCAGACAGAACAAGAGAAATTGCTGTCTGTAGTGTGCCCAGTCAGCATTTGAGCTGTTGGGAATCTGTGTAGAATTAAAAGCAGAGGAGAGACTAGCACCTCTGCCTCCGGACCCAGGGCATGCCTCTTCTTCTCTTTCCCTATCAGCAGACCTCCAGGACTTGGAACTCAAGAATTTGCACCAGTCTTGACCTTGTTTCTCTAGCCCTATCCTTAAGCTGAGAGTCACACTATTGATTTCCCTGGTCCGCAGGCTGTAGTACTCAGACTGAACATGTGGCTTGGTTTTTCTGCGTCTTTAGCTAGGGGATTAGGTGGTGTATCATGGAATTTCTCTGCCTGTTTATCTATGTGAACCAACATCTGTGACAAATCCTCCTGTATATCCAGTTGGTTCTGTTTCTCTGGAAAACCCTAACTGCTACAGACATTTATCACCACCCTGCTAGAAAGCACAGTTTCCTCTGATCTCATCTAGGTGACACCAAATAAATCAATTGATTTGCGATGAAATATGACAAACAGAATCATGGTGAATGGATGCATGGTGATGGCTGGGTTAATGACTCTGGAAGACAGATAAAAATGAGGGTGTGGGAATTTATCCAGGTTTAAAGAGCAAAGTAAAATAATTGTTCTGTGGTCATTTACTGAGCACTGACTTGAGTTCCTTGTAAAATATTATGTGAAGCAAGACTTACTATAATCAGACCTATATTTTTTTCAGAAACAATAAAAGGTTATAAATGAAACCAATTATTGCAGTTATTAAGAGGAAAGCAAATGTTAATAAGAAAAAAATCTATATTGTACTGTCTAGAGTTTTGTATTAAGGAACTGGTGGTTATAGAGAAATTCAGCATGATTCTGAGATGAGTATGACACTACAGAAAGAAAAGGAAATTCGCATTGCAACTGAAGAAAGAAGGGATCAGGCACAGACCGCTTGTGCAGAGCTGGTTTGAGGAATAACTCTATGGACTGGCTCGTGCAAGGTCATTTGTGCACAGACCCACTCTCATCCGAGGTCTGTTAGAGGCTCTGCACAGTGTATGTTAGCTTTTGTCCATGCACATCCTTTGTAAAATGATAGAGTAGATTCTGGATGACAGATGTTACCTCTGAACTGGGCGAAATCACCAGGTGTTGGATGCTTAACCAAAAACAGGAATTAATTCCAGGGCACATTCATACCACAGGGAAATACAAGCAGCAATTCCTCATGTGGTCATTGGATGAGATTTTAAAATACTGAGTTAATAGAAGGGATGAAGTAACAGAGCTGTTACCACAGAGATCATTGGAAAATCTGGAAAGACAACACATTTTCCCTCGTCTAAGTCTACCTGGCATGTGTAACAAGAGGCAGGCTCTGTCCTCGGGTGGAATCTTCAGTCTGCAATCACACAGAAATCAAAGTGAGGTCTGATAATGAAGACAGCCCTAATTTGCTAACCCACTCCTGCTGTCTCAGCTATATAGATCAGGTGCCTAATCGATATGGTCTAATAAATGTTCTGATTGTTTGGCTTCTTTGATTGAAATACAAGTTTCTGTTAATCATATTTCTCTTTTCCACTGCATCACAGCTGATATACCTGTGAGTGCCCATAGTGCCAGGTAGGAAGCTTAATCATAAGACTAACTTTATGGCTTCATTTCATAGCCAGCCAAGAGGGTCCAAAGTCTATTTGAAACAATCTGGATGCCTGAGTGTTTGATATTAGCATTGAGTGACCCTAATCTATTAACCTGTCATGAACTAATCTTTAAAAAGAGACTTGTGACTTGTGTAGTTTAAAGTTAAGGCATTCAGTTCATGAAGCCACCTGGTACCCTGTAAAAGACAATTTAAGTTTCATTCTGCCATCCAAGTTCATCTGCCAAAACCTTGTAAATAAAGCCAGACCTGCGACTAACTTTGCAGCTCCCAGCTGACCCACCAATTCTAGGCATAGGATTATATTAGTCATTTTGGAGTACATTAATTAATTAAATAATTTACTGATGGGAAGAAGCATTTAGAGAAAATAGAGATGTCTACGTCTTACAAAAACATCTAGCCTTTGTATATTCTTTGTCTACTTCTCACTACTAGCGTTTCTTTTTAATTGTTCCCACTAACTACCTCAGGGAAACTTAGCTTCTACTTACAGCTCTCCTTTTGGTTCCCCCCGGTTTGCCTAGGAGGCTGCCAAAACCTCACATTAGCTAATGGATAGATTTAATTTCTTTCATGATTTAAAAATACCCCAATCTATTCTGCTGTGTTAATAGTTGTCGCAATAAATATGTTTAATAGTCCCCTTATTGCTGTTCTAGAAGAATTCTAGATCCTTCTCTAATGAGTAAACTTCGTTTTGATTCATCTCCTGACTGGATTATCAATTTATGACATCAGTGGAATACAGCTCTGAGTGTATCTACACTTCCTTATTTCAAATACAAATGGATTCTAGGGGCTCTTTTCAAAGCGTTAGTCCCTTAACTGATTTAGAATAAATGGCATCACTGAGAAGAGGTAGGGCAAAGTTGGAGGAAGTAGGCCACTGGGGTCATTATCATTTGCACTCTAACTTACCTTGTCCTCTCTCTGTACACATGCTCTTCATCCTGAACTGATCTGCTTCTCCCAGTGCTCCCTTGCCTTGGTGGATTGATTTCTTGAAAACCATGAGTCAGAATAAATCTCCTTCATTCTAAGGTATCTCCATGGAGTATTTTGGTCACAATGATGAAAAAATCTGATTAATACATTTTGTAATCCTAGCCAGTCTTCACCAAGTAAGTCTCCATAATAGGACAGGAGTGTTTAAGTTAATGCATCTAAGACATGCTTCCGTCTGAGCAGCCATACTCATGCAATATGAAATGAATGAACAAATTAAGTTAGCAGTATTGTTCATGTGTTGTATAACTTATTTCCCTGAATCTTTCAAAACAAACCGTTTATTGTTTACTGGATCCTAATCATTGGTCTTTTCATGTGTGCCTTGACAATAGGGTATTATCAAAGGAGAATACAGAATGCTCTCCAGTAGACTTTACACATTGGTAGCACCTAAAGAATCTGACAGCTATTTTCTTACCTCATAGCATAAATCACTAACAGTTTTCTGTTCCAATATAAATGTAGTAGTTATTTAATTGAAGTATGTTCATGATGGGAAATTTTTTATATCCATCCAAATCAAGAGTTCACTTAATAAAATGAAGAAGAAAAATTTAGGACTTTTTCATGGCATAGATCACAGTGTGAAAGAGGACTGAGAAAAGACATAACTGTTTTCTGGGCTGGAGATAAGTTGACAATTTTTTTCCTGTAGAGGTGTTAAATGAAGTTATCTGGCTCAGGAATTATATGGATATAAACACACACAAGGACCATTATACAAATACATAAACAGGTGAACGAATCAATCCATATAAGCACCGATGAGTAAAAGAAAAGTTTACTGTCACTAAACCAAGAAAATCTGCAGTATAATTTCACCTATAGGGATGACTGCTTTGATTCTCTGCAGAGTTTTAAAGAACCAATATCTTTTCTTTGTTTATGGAACGAATTGGTTACAATTCCTGAACACCCAGATACATCTTCAAAGTATTTGCCTCTATTCATAATAATGTATTGTAATGAATCTACTTATGAAAAGCACTAACAGCTAGTCCACTGTGTTCTGGGGGAGGAGAGGATGATATGGCAGAGACAAAAAAAAATGAAATAGTTTTCAATAGTTAGAATTTCCTTTCTCAAATGTTTCCATCTTAATCTTTTCATGCAGAGATTCGGCATCTGAATTATAAAATATGACTGTAGGCACAGAGGGGGGAATAAAGATCATTTTTAGGACACTGCGGGCCTTAACAAAAACTCATAATTCAAGTAGGAAAGCTTGAAAACATTTTGTAGAATACAAATAAATAGATCACAGATGGAAATGATGATTCCTTAGGCTCTGCCTTCAGGGTGAGGACTTAATTTGCAATCTGAGCTGATGGATCTCTTTTTGCCAGAATGCAAATAAAATTTCAATTGAGGACCCAAGGCTCAAATTATTTATCCTTCTGGAACCCCTGCTCATTATTATTTAAATATTGGTGTTTAATTTTTTAGTGAGCAGAAATAAATTAAACAGGACTTCAAAGTGTGGAGAAAACTGTGTAGCATATAGAGAGGTCTGATATTGAGCAGTCTACAGTATCATCATCATGATGTTCAATAACATCGTTGTTAGTGACTTCCTATTTACTAGGTGCCTGAGATTATTCTAAGATTCTTTTTTTAACTTTTTTTTCATTTTTCTTTATTAAGAAATTTTCTACTCACTCTATATACCACCCACAGATCCCACCTCCTCCCTCCTCTTACCCCCCAGCCCTCTCTCCCAAGCTGTTTCACAACCCCACATCCCCCAAATCAAGGTCTCCTATGGGGAGTCAGCAGAACCCACCATGCTGAACCTAGGCAGGTCCTAGCCCCTTCCCACTGCACCAAGGCTGCACAAGGCATCACACCACAGTCACTGGATTCCCAAAAGCCTGCCAATGCACCAGGGACGGATCCCAATCCCCCCGCCTGGGAGCCCTCCATATAGTTCGAGCCAAACATCTGTCTTTCTTATCCAGAGGGCCTAGTCCAGACCCACGGGGGCTCCACAGCCACTAGTCTACAGTTCATGGGCTTCCACTAGTATGACCAGTCATCTCTGTACGTCTTCCCATCATGATCTAGACATCCCCCGCCTGCAGAATCCCTCCTCTCTCTCATCATGGAGCTCAACCTGGTGCCTGGTCGTGGATCTCTGCATCTGCCTCCACCTCCATCTGTCACTAGGCAAAGTGTACTATTCTAAGATTTTTACACAAACCATCTCATTGAATCCTCCCAGAGTTTCGACCTTTGCAATTTTTGAGGGAAGCTATCAAATGAAAGGAATTAGATAATCTTTAAAAAGCCTTGAATCTTGGTGCTTCTCAGTAGTGTATGTGCGAGTTGATTCGTACAGGATAGAGAAACACAAGACTGTAGCAGTGAATTCAATAGGCTAGACCACTCAAAATAATAGCTCTCCCCTGTTTCATTCTTTCTCCCCCAAGGAAAACCACATAGTGGTTAAAATCAGAAAAGTCATTAACTTAACTTCATTAACTTAAGCTCTGAACAAAAATTGCTGTAGTTTTATGGTCTTTGGGTCCCAAGTGGAAGGTGTATGGGGTAAACCAGGAATGGGAATGTACTTAGTACTGAGTCAGACCAGTGAAGAAGTATTTTATGTAATGATTAGCTACAATGAGGCCTCAGCAACGGCACCTAGCAACAACTCAGCCAAGTCCTTGTATGAAATACTGATGAATACTTATCATCAAGGAATGCAGCTGTATATACATTCATAGTCTATGAGTGGGGGTTGAGATGGTAGTTGTATCTTTACCTGAAGACTTTAAGCATTTGTTATGCCTCAAGTCTGGTAGGGGGAAGGCAGTTTTCCCATAGGGGACAGCCGATAATGCTTTGTACTTGCTTATGATCTGGCAAGAAAAGTCACTTTATTGTAGATCATCTCTTCAGTTCATAAACAAGGGCTTCATATGAATTCCAGGCTCCTGTGCTCTCTTCCCATCTATCCGTGACCTGAGATGACTTCCTCTTCATTCTGTTTTGGATATCTCTGTATGTTGCTGTGATGGATAGAATTGCTTTTTGTTGTGTTAGGCCAGGAAAACTTAAAAATAAAATCATACTTTTAAGACATTTGAAAAAATACAACAAAGGACAGGAAACAAATTTATAATTCATAATTTGACAAATTGTAAAAAAGGAAAATCAGAACAAAAATGACCAAGACATGCCAGTTTTAGGATATCAAGGGATGAAACAACAGCGTTTAGGAGAAGATAGGAGACCAACAATTAAAAGACTCCATAGGAGCCAGCAAACACCCAGAAGAGCAGTTCTTCTAGTCCACAGACAGTGTGCCTGACAGAAGTGACCAGAAGGATTACTTGACAGGTCCAGGCACAGTCAACAACTACCTTTCCCTGACATATGGGAAGAAATGAAATCCAAAATTCTGCGGTGTCTGGTCCATGAAGCGCAGTAGAAATTAGGGGTGAATTATATCACTGAACACTGGAGTCAAGTTAAAAGCTTTATGTTTAGTGCTGTACATCCCATCCACCTTTTCCAACTGCTCTTGTGATTCTTCAGGACTGATGATGCCTCTTTGGGTAGAAGAATGGAGGCCTCCTCTATTCAGAAAGTGGCAATTGTACATAAGACAACCAGAATTCATGCTTGAACAGGGAAACAGGGAAATCTAGGGATTTGTAAGGACTTTCGAGGAGCCTAGCACTTTCAATCAGTCTTCTAAATATTAATGGAGAGTCAAGAATAATTGTCACTTTAAGAGATTCTACAAGATGAAACATAGAGAACAAAGAAAGAAATATAGTGAAGTAAATTTAAAATATTCCAAAATCTTGATAAGATAGAAGAAAATAATCCACCCATTTAAAAAAAATGTTTGATAGAAACCAAACAATAGAAATACTCAGGATAAAACACTGCTTTTAGAAGGAAAAACATATTCATTTAAGTTTAAAAATCAAAGCATTCTGAAGGGCCAGGGGATTTGTGGCTTAAGATCTTCAGATTCAAAAGGACATGGTTTTCATTATAGACATCTTTTTTTATTTTTTTGTGTGTTATACATATGTATTTGTTTGAGTGCATGTGTGTACATGTGTATTCAGGGGGCAGAGGCTGGTAGTGCTGTGGGAAGATTAAGGTTATGCACAGGGTGATGGAGAGCTTGGTCTCTATGCTCAGAAATCCCCCCTCCCCCCACAGAAAAGTTGCTGGAAGATGTGCCTGAGAAGTCCAAGCAGTGAGTTCATTTGTGGTAGACATAAAATGTTTTGCTTGACATCTTTTCCAGTTCCAGGTATGAGGAGGACTATAATTCTTTCACCATTGTAATTCCACATTACTTATTCTGCATCCTGTAATGTGAGTAGGAAAGAAGAGTGTTGTTTTCTGAGGCATTTGATGGCCAAGCTTTGGCTTTCTTGATCTCGTTATTTTATAGAGAACATTGTCAGTAGAAGAAAGATAGGTGATTATGAACCACCCATCTGTTTTTTTCTTTCACAAACTGTTCCAAAACTACTTCTTAGAAAAGATAGTGAAGGGAAAACACACCTTGGCATCATATTTGTGGGGAGAGATGCTTCCTTCCTCTTTCCTGTTTCCCATTGGCAAAGCCAATTCTGTCGGGATTAACTGACCACATTTATGGCTTCTGACCTCATCTCACAGCAACAGTGCTACATAGGACAGTGTGACCCATGCCTCCTAGTGTGATGTTTTGTTTGAGTCTGAAAAGGTAAAAGCCATCCAGCCCAGGAAGCTCTTGCTGCAGAGAGAAAGGAAGCAGCCGAGGAGCTATGAAAGGCAACCAGACTTTCCTTCTAATGGCAGAGCTTTGACAATCTCTGCTCAATGGAATTTCAGAACTGTCATAAACCTGTGGCTATTTTTATGTTTCCCATTCATCATTTTGAAGTGAAGTGAACATTTATTGTTTTTATCTTGTTTTGTTTCTGCCCATGTATAGTGAGTTATTGAACACAGTGAATCTATTTTCTAGTTTCTAATTCTCTGAAGAAGAATTTGATCTTATTGTAAACATCACGTTTCATCATAGGCCTGTGCTAGATAATGATGATGCCTCCTTGGAGGAAGAGTTGAGATTGAATCATAGAATGACCAACAAACTAAATGGTGGTAGACATTTTAGCTGTTATAAATATTTTTCATTTGTATATGATTCTCATTTACTTCTGGGTTCATGAAGACTTGTAACTTCTTACTCCTTTGAAATTAAAGATGTCCTGGTGATGAGTTATTTATTATCTAGCAAATGTGAGAAATGGTGGGTGTATTCTCAATGTAGGACATTTATTATCCCATGCTTTTTCTCCTGCTTGTAATCCGGATGGCATATAATAAACTATTGATGTCATAGTTTAGTTGCACACTGTTAGCCTCAAATGTGTCTAAAATGACAACAGTGAGTGTAATTCTCTGATCTATCTTACTGAACATGTAAAGTGAAAGTGCAATGGGTGTTTGCTATTTTCTGTAACTGAAAATTTGGGGTTGTGAGCTTGGCTACTTCTGAAGGACTGACGTCTTCACGTGGTCTCTTCTGACACAATGTTCTATAAAAGAATTTACTTCATGAACACTTGGATTAGACTGCTATGACTACTTCAGTGTGAACTTTAAAACCGACGTCATTTGGGTTAGAAAATGCAGGCTATTTTTATTGCCCTCAATTCTAACTGGCCAATTTTTTACTTGACTCTTGTCTGAATAAGAAAAATGAAAACTAAGGTGCTAGAGAACTTCATTTTGCCTGAACATGTTTATTAATCTAATTGCTAATTGTGTTGAGCAGGATATTTTTAATTGTGTTATAGAACAGATGCATCGATGTGATTTGAAGAGGTGAAGCTGTGAATGTTGCTCATCCTGCTGACTTGCTTGCAGAAATCTGTCTTCTCTCTCCAGCCCTTTCAGACTATTTGTTCCACACTAATAGTTTGGAAACATCACTTCTGGAAGTAATTTATTTAAACCATAAATCCTTACTACTGCTTTCCACTTGGCTACATGGCACCTGAGATGGCTGTGGTACATTGCTGGAGGACACAATCCATTACAAAGCAAGGGTAAATGGGGCGTCCTTATTGCTCTGATCCTGAGCACCTGTGGACTGTCAGATGTTTCATGCTATCCCACTCTGCTTGGCCTTCTATGTACAGATTCCAGAGGCATATACATCTAGACCAACGAGGATTGTTTTAAGCCTCTTTTTTTGTGTTGTGTTTTAAAGTCAATATACAAAATAATTGGTTTCATTATATTTTTATACATCTACATCAACATACCAGATGCTTATTTCTCATCTTCCAGTAGTCTTCTCCCTTCTTGCTGATCCTCTTCACTCTCCAAATATTACCCTGCTCTGTTTTCATTCTATTACTCTGTTATCTGAACCCCTTCTCCTCAATAGAAACTCTTCTTGCTTTCTCATCCTCTCACTTCTAATTTTATTACACACATGCACACACACAAATCTAGATTCTGCATATGAAAAAAATGAAACATTTGTCTTTCTGTGTCTGGCCTCCTTTTGTTAATGTAACAATCTCTAGTTCCATTCATTTTCTTGCAAATGCCATGATTAGAAACAAGGGCTTTCTGAAGATGACTCCAACAACATAGGAAATAACCCCAAGAGTTGATGACGGCTACCACAGGCATGGAATTAAAAAGCTTCTGGGCAGCAAATGAATTGATCACGAGAGCAAAGATTAAATAGTGGGAAAAAAATCTGTCAAGTGGACATTAAGCACAGCATTAATGACTAGAATATATAAAGAGGTGCAAAAATTAAATTAAAAACATTCCAAATTATCCATCCAATAAGAGAGTTCTTAGCGGAAGATGTAAGAATGGCTATGAATGTCCGAAAAAGTGTCTAGTGTTCCTAACTATCATGGACATGCAAATTAAAACTGTCTTTAGATTCTATCTTCTCATATTCAGAATGACTACCATACTTTTTCTTTTTTCCCCTTTTGTTAGAAATAGATTCTTTTCTCATACAATATAGCCTGATTACAGTTTCCCATACCTCTACTCCTACCGGTTCTTCTCCACTTCCCCTCCCATCTGGGTCCAGTCCCTTCCTGTCTGTCATTAGAAAATAACAGGCTTCTAAGAGATAACAATAAAGCATAACAAAATAAAATATGCTAAGATAAAACAACAGCAACAACAAAAAAACACATCCAAGTTAGACAAGTTAAATCAACAGAAGGGAAAGAGCCCCAGTAGAATGTACAAGAACCAAATACACCTGATCTCAAAAAAAAAAGAAAAGAAAAGAAAAAGAAAAAGAAAAGAAAAAAGAAAAACTAAAAAGTGATGAAATGACTCTTAACGATATTCCACTATACTCATAGATTAGTGCCTATCTCAGCCATCATTAGAGAGGCTTTCTCCTTCAGCAGATGGGAGCAGGTGCAGAGACTCACAGACAGACATTATGCAGGGAAGGGGAGAGAGAGAGATCTTGGAAAACACAGCTCTCTAAATGAGGTGTCTCTATGAAATCCCTCCTCTCAGAGCTCAGTGAAGAATATCCTTTAACAGTGTGTATCGAGCATTGGTTCTGTACCCAAGCCACACCACACCTTCTGATCATCTTTGCACTCCTTTTAAATTAGGGATATTTCCAGTGGAAGCAAAGCATGAAGAAAGACTGTAAACCTGTGAGAATTTAGTCATTCTCCAACATGTTACCATTAAGCAAAGCAACACAGATGTACTTCCCACTTCTGGTTTCATTGCTACCTTGACAATCAGTTTATGGCTGATATTTATCTATAAATGAGACAATTTAAATTTAAACTTGCTTTTCAGGGAAATGTGAGGATGTTACATCTGGCAAATGATGCAAGTGTTATGTCTCATTACAAGGCTGAGGACTTGCACTTCTGATTTCTTTCACTGGGGCTGAATTAAAAAATGCTTGATAATACTTCACACAATGTCTGAAAATTTGTATCTCTCTCAAGATAAATGGAATACTTTAATTTCAGAAGTCAAAGAAAAAGATATTAAAAAACGAAAAATATTCAAATAAAGAGACCGAGAAGCAAAATGAGCCCCAGAGTGGCCTGTTCTGGTTGAGAAGTTGGGAGTAAGGTCCCTGCAGTCCCTATGTCTTAATTCTCTGCAGGAGACTGACCAAGGTTTCATTAAGTTGGTTCCTGCTTTCAACATAAGCCATTGTGGAAGAGGAGGGAGCAGGAGGAGGAGCAAGAGTAAGGGGAACAGGAACAGGAGGAGGAGGGGGAAGAGAAGAAGATCTGATTATGATTTCTTTGTTATTTGTTGTTTCCAAGCTTGTTATTAGCTTTGTTATTAGTTGTTTCCAAGCTTGTGATAGGTGTGTGTATATATATATACCATATATATATATATATATGGTATATATATGGTGTATATATATGTATATATATATATTAAGGCTCCTGTTGTTTTTTTTAAATTTTTTTAAATTTTTTTTATTTTTGTTTTATCAGCACTTCTTTTTCAGAAAAGCAGATTTATACTTTGGTAAATTTAGACAAATAGAGTAAGGCTGATTACTTTAAAATTTTTATCTTTTATACTTAAAATATAAACACATAATTGTCTTCCTTCCCTTCCCTCTCTCCAGTCCCTCTCATGTCTCCTTCTTCCGCCCTCTTGCTTCTCTCAAATTTATGGCCTTAGTGTGTGTGTGTGTGTGTGTGTGTGTGTGTGTGTGTGTGTATGTGTGTATGTGTATGTGTGTGTGTGTGTGTGCATGTGTGTGTGTACATGTTTAAATACAATCTGCCGAGTGTACTTTGTGTTGCTTGTATGTATATGATCCCAGGGTTGATCACTTAGCTTTAGATAACTAATTAGGAGTACAGGGCTCATCCATGAGGAAGAATGATTGTCTTACTGTCAGTCTTTTCTAGGGACGGGGCTCCATGAGCTTCCTCCTTTCCACATTAGCATGTCTACTGGTGTTCTTGTTTGGGTCGTGTGTACGCAGCCATATTGTTGAAGTATCATGGGAGAAACTTCCTTATCAGTTCTAGAAGACAAAATTTCAGCAGATTTCCTGGTCCTCTGGCTCTTAGAATCTTTCTGAATCCTTTTCTGCTCACATGTTTTGGGATTGAACTTCTAAAACCTAGGTCTTATAAGTAATGTACTGATTGTTTTTCTTATCTGTAACTTATTCAGAACTGAAGCAGGACAGCTGTAGAAATGTGTATGTGAGTAGAGTAGTTACTATTCATGAGTGAGGACCAGAGTTTGGATTTCCAACATCCGTGTTAAATGTCAGGAAGGCCTTGTGGACTACTTATTATTCTAGTAGATGGGAGGATGGCTAGCTAAACCAATCAAATCAGAAAGCCCTGCATTCAAGTGAGAAATTTTGCCTCAATATATAAGGTGAAGAGTGATTGAGCAAGACACCTGCCATCAATCACTGACCTCTGTATTCTCTCTCTCACATACACACACACACATACACACACACACACACACACACACACACACACACACACACACACACACGGGGAGGGAGAGAGAGAGAGAGAGAGAGAGAGAGAGAGAGAGAGAGAGAGAGAGATGCAACAGGTATATAATCACACAGATATACTATACACATATACAAAAGATAAAAAGAAAAATGAAGGAAGGAAGGGAGGGAAGAAAGAAAGAATGAAAGGAAGAAAGAATGAAAGTAAAAGATTGACACCATTTATTGGCCTCTTTTGAAAACCCTAAATATTTACACTGTAGAACTGGAAAATACTTCTGGAATTTGATGGTATGGAAGGAAAATTGGATTAAGTTTTAAGTCTAAAATTCCTATAAATTTATGATGCAACCTTGGGCAATACTTTACTTCACTGGAGATCAAACATGAAGTAAACTGAGGCACTGGGTTTCAAAGAAGCAATTAGATCACAATTTGTAGATTTTTATGCTTCCATCAATTCCAGTGACCAAAGAATAGACAAATATCAAATGCTTTAGGTTATGTATTTCCTAGACTATGTGAAATAGCCAATGTCTTTCCACATAGATTTACTTGAAATTGATGTCTTTCTTATCTACTAAAAAAGCCTCTGGGGTTTCAAGTGTTCTTTGTGTACTGTTACTTTTAGAATTCTTTTTGTCCTATCCATATAATGATACATCTTATTATATGAACAATATTTCCTCTACTCTATTCTCATGGTCACATTTTTGATTATACCATCACCAGGTAATACAAATTCTGGAGTCTGATCATCATCTCCCGGTTTCCCAGCATGTAACTGTGTGTGTATCTTCCACTCTATCATTCTCTTGACTGTATTGAGGTTTGCATACTTTTTACCCTACTATTTCTTCCTGCTTATTCTATTATCCTAATAACTCAATGTCTTCACTGCATTATCTAGCTAGATTAGAGTCTAGACTTTTTATGCTATTATTCCCTTCAAGTTTTCGTTGAATTCTGCAGCTAGATTAGATTCTGTGATCCACCACAATGACTGTACAATTGTCATTATCCTTAGCTCCACTGGAGAAAATGTATTGGAAAAGTCCAAATCAATTGAACACATACAACCTGGTCTCTACTTAAATTTATATCCAAAAATAAGATGAAGTAATTTCCGAACGTTGCTTGGAGATGGCATTTGTTTCTCAAACGTGCTTGTTTTTCTGTTCACCCATACCTTCTCTCATATGTTTTTCCACTTCAAACCCTCCTCTGCTTTTCACACTCTGCTCATTCAGGATTTATTCATCTTCGGTCTACTGAATGTCCTGTCTCTTCCTCTCTCTGTCCTTTCTACCTGGAACTTTCTTATTTAGTTAAATAAATGGAAACCGTATCTTGTGCTTAGAATCCCGTTCATTCTTTCTGTTTAAAGACTTTGTGGGGTTGCTTGTCTCTTGGTAAGCTTTTCCTTTCTCTCTTTTCTCTGACTTCTGTACTTTTGTACCCACCAGCCTGTGGGCATGCCTCAAGACTTGCTCCTCAGAAATGAGCTGCAAAAACTGTCACTCTTTGTGATATTTCCCCCTTGGTATGACCCATATCTTAGGTTCCAGAATAATAAAAGCTGTGAAATGTCTCAATGGCTATTTCTACTTCTTCCAATGGCAAGTCCAATATAAAATCAGGTACAAATACTGTCAAGCTTCTTTTGAAACTCTTTAGTTTTACATCTTGTATTATCCTATTTCAAGCTGTCATCAAGTCTCACATCAAATTTTTCCTGTATCCCTGTTTGTACTTTTATGATTATCTACATGATTTCCACAACAATCTTCTTTAAATAAAAGCATGGTGTTGCCAGTTCTCTGTGAATTTATTATAGATTCTTCCCACTATGCTGAGGGTAAAAGCTAATTTTATATGCAATTATACAATCATGCAAGATATGCAAGAAATAGCAGCACAATTTGCTTACATTTTTGCTTATTTCATCATATCACACCTGCACTTCCCATGCACCATTCATCCTGACTCTCCTCATATTCCCAGCACCTGCCAAACCTATTCAAATTCTCGGATTTATCACAGGCATTTTTTTCCTCCTCTGCAAAAATTTTCTCTTTCTCTATCTTATTTATGCATCTTATTCCATCTTAAATGTCACTTCCATAAAAAAAACCCCACCTGCAATAGAAACCCAGAAAGATCCCTTGTATACCACCCTCTATTTTCCTTTAATGAAACCTGTGAGAAGAATCATTTTATAATTGTGATTTCTAAAACAATTTTGTTATTTGTATGTGTATGGGTGTTTTGCCGGCATGTATGCCTGTGCAGCACATGTATGATGCTTGTGGAAGTTAGAAGAGGACATCAGTTCCCCTTGAACTGGTGTTAGACAGTTTTCAGCTGCCATAAGGATGCTTAAAATCAAACTTGAGTCTTTGGGAAGAGCGGCCAATGCTCTTAACCAACCAGCCATATTTTTGTAATCCCCCCCCCCCCGCCCCTGCCCCCGCCAACTCATTTATAAGACTACAAACTCCATGTAAGAAGGAACAACTTTGGATATGTTAATGCCTGAGTTATGTTAATTCATGCTCACTGAATGTAAAATGAGTAAATAAACATAAGAAAGATATGCTCATTCACGGAGCATTTCTCCTGTGCTTCGAAATTTGTTTTTGACATGTTTTCCAGATGACAGAAACTAAGATTTGACAAAGGTATAATCTTGATGAAATTCACATGACACCTAAAAGAAGGACTTGAAATCTGATTTGGCTGCATGGCTGTGGAAACCTTAGGTTTTCCCAAAATTTATTTCCTTGAAGTATCTTAGATCATGAGTCTCTAAGAGAAATCATCAGCATTAGCTATGCTGCATTTCACTTGCCTCTGGTCCTGTGGGCCTCTCTATAATTCCTTTGATTCCTAATCTCTGATACTCTGAAGAAATCAGTTATAGCCTTATCTATCCCTAGACATATGAATTTAACTCATTTCCTACTGATTTCCCACAGGTTTTATTTAGTTTAGTTCTTCTCTCCAGTAAACATTCACTGTTTGGAGTCACAATTTCAGGAAGAGCGATCTATTTTCATTCACACATCAAACACTCCCTGGATGCAGCAGTGACACTGGAGGACCATTTGGGATCTCTTTATGGTCCCACCATTTCTTTGTTTGCCCTTGTGGTCTTCCCAAAGAGTACAAGAGTTAAAAGTTACAATAGACCAGACTAAAGATGGCAGGAACGATTTAAAAACCGGCAGAAAGAGCTTGCTGTCCTGCTGCTTGCTGCTGCAGGGCCTCTAGGGATATTATAAATGGTGACTATATATACATTTAGGTGCTGTTATAAATATGCTGCACATAAATGTTTCTCTGGAAGGCTGGGAGGGTGGAATCAATGTATGGCCATTTTTCCCCCTGTCAGGAGCTATAGAGTTTTTATTGGCACAATTTCCATTACTCAGCACTGACTACAAGATCTTTGATCAAACTAATTAGAGATACTTACACTTTGTAGCATTCATCAAATTTATTATTGAGATTATGTATGTGCATGCATAGAAAATAAATTGAGTTATTAAATATGAAACTATGACATTTATGCCATGGATTAGAATGAAAAAGCAGTCTAATTAGATAGTGAATATACTTAATGTATAGATTTTCTTATATGGGTTATACTATTCAGCTAAAACTACAATGGCTACTAAAATCTGAGTGTGTAAAAGAGGGTAGGCATCTTTTTTCTGATAATTGAATCAATCTGTATGTATTTGTCAACCAGTACATTTTGTTCTTTTGTTAAAATCTCTGTTGATAAAATAACTGTGTGAGTCTCTGAGAATATTCTTACTATCTTGATGAGTAAGTGTTACTCAAATTGGTTAACACACAAAATCAAAGTCACAGTATTTTCAAAAGTGTTAGTAAAAGAAGTTGTTTGGGCCTCTCATGGAAATTTAGAAGGGAGAAGATTTGAATAATGTTGAAAAGATGAGTTAGGAATAGAGGTAGCATTGGGCAGTGAGTGGAAAACAGGTAACTGAGACAGGAGCTACAACTTTGCTTTCTACCTTCCAAAATTTAAATCATAAGATGGGAAATCCCAGGCACTGGCAGTGGGCATGTAAGTTGCTCAGTGAAGATTTTGGAAACTTTAGCAATGCTGTATGCAGTACTAGGGGTTGAAGAGCATGGGCATACCAGAGGTGCTGGGTGATGCAATTGTGATTTTTCTTGCTTTTGTGAGGATTGTAAACAGCCTTGTTTAGAAGTAATTTCAGAGTTCCCAACTGATTGTGAATCCCTTAAGCGGGCATCTATGTCAAAACCAATTCACAAAGCTGATGGCATTGTGGAAGAGCAGGTGGACAGAATGTAAGATCTGGAGGATGGAAAAGAGTGCTGTGCAATGTCTTCTGGACATGCCATGGCTGGTGTCCCCATAAATTAATAACAGCTGTGGTTACCTGCACAAGACCAAGCCAGTCAACATTCCAGAATGCTATAAATTTTTATCCCTAGCTGAAGAGTTTTTAGTCAGTTGTGGCTAGAGTGGATAGTCATTTTCTTTGGGGATAGGGCTATAGGGAGGATTCTAGTGTACATGGATGGCCCCAAGCACACATTGATAGCACTAACTGAATACAATGAGATGTGAAAAATATGAAGAGAACATGAAGTTGAAAGGGGCATTTGGTGAAGGATTCGGCAAGAGCTGAGGTGGGGTTCAGTGGTGAATAGGATCATAACACAATGTATATATGCATGAAAACTTTAAGGAATAGATTTTAAAGGGGAGGGTCTTTCCCAGTTTTGGCAGTGGAAGGAATTTACATGACTTGGGTAGCTTTATCAGTTCTTAGCAATCTTGATATAGATGGGGTCACATTACTGTTCATTACTCTGCTTTACTAAGCCATCTCCACCAATGGGAGGTAGTCTGCAGACATCAACAAGGAACCATCATAACTGACTCCTTTAACTTTATCTCTACAGTATTGTCTCTGACAGTGAGGATCTCCAACTTTCAAATGTGACAGAGTTCCACCTGCAACATCTGAATTTTCACAATTTATGACAGCATAGAAAACATATTTTCTACCTCAAAGACAATAAATTTTTTATTTAGGAGCCAAAACCCGATGGCCATGGCCCAGGAATACAGATTTAGGTTGCCCTAAATATCATGTTCCAATGTAGTAACAATTTCATGAGGTTTTTATAGCAGTGGATCTCAACCTTCCTAATGCTACAACACTTTATTACAGTTCTTCATGTTGTAGTGACCCCCAACCATAAAATTATTTCGTTGCTACTGCATAACTGTAGTTTTGCTACTGTTATGAATTGTAGTGTAAATATCTGACATTCAGGATATTTGAATTGTGACCCTCCACAAAGGGGTTGAGACCCACAGGTTGAGAACGGCTGTAATAGAACAGAGAAACTGAGAACACTTTTTTTTAGGCATTGGTGGATAGGTCAGGTAGGAGTTTGCAGCAAAGCATGAGTTCTTCTACTGCAGGCCTCACCTGCTATCTGATGACAATTTCAGCATATATACTCCCAAAACACAAGTCACAAGGATGATAGGTCACACACAGTGGTGGCCAATAAATGGGCATTTGTGGGGGCATAAGATAGTCCAACATATTTGGACCTATGACATTCCCACGCCTCACAATTATTGAATTAATCAGCCTTAAGAAATGCTTATCATAGGTGTAGCTTTTGTTTTTCTGAGAACTAAAGTTAACATTACTGGCAAAAATTATGTTTTTTTATTTATTGAAAAAATTTTATTCATTTTACATACCAACTACAGATCCTCCTTTCATCCTCCTCCCGCTCCCCCCAGCCTCCTTCCCAACACACCCCTCATTCCTTCCTCCAAAAGGGTAAGGCCTCCCTTGGAGAGTCAGCAAGGATCATGTTGGGTAAATCTGCAGAGACAACTGAACCAAGCTCGTAGGAATTCACGAAATTTAGACCGACAGCTGTGGAACCTCCATGGGACTGGACTAGGCCCTCTGCATACAGGAGACAGTTGTGTAGCTTGGTCTGTTTGAGGGGCCCCTGGCAGTGGGACCAGGATCTATTCCTGGTGTATGAGCTGGCCTTCTAGAACCCATTACCTATGATGGGATGCCTTACTCACCCTTGATACAGGGGGCGAGGGCTTGGTCCTGCCTCAAATGGATGTACCAGGCTTTTACATTTAACTAAGATTAATGACTACTCTTTCTAGGAGACCCAAAAGAAAGCAAGGATGTTATTCAGAGCCTTCTCCACTTCACTCAGGAGTGTTCCATCACAGGATAATTACTGCAAAGGAAGGTTGAAAGTCCTAACTGTCTAAAGTTGGTGAGTTCCTATGAGCTTGGTTCAGTTGTCTCTGTAGATTTCCACATCATGATCTTGATCCCCCTTGCTCATATAATCCCTCTTCCCTCTCTTCAACTGGACTCCTGGAGCTCAGCCTGGTGCTTGGCTGTGAACCTCTGCATCTGCTTCCATCAGTTTCTGGATGAGGGCTCTATGATGACAGTTAGGGTATTCATCAATCTGATTACTGGGGTAGGCCAGTTCAGACACTCTCTCCACTATTGCTAGTAGTCTAATCTGGGGTCATCCTCATGGATTCCTGGGCATTTTCTTAGCACCCAGTTTCTCCCTTACACTATAATGTTTCCCTCTATCAAGGTATCTCTTTTATTGCTCTCCCACTTTGTCCCTCCCCCAGCTCGACCATCCTGCTCCCTCATGTTCTCATCCCTCATCCCCTATCCTCTATTTCCCCTCTCATCCTCAGTTTACTCATGGAAATCTCATCTGTTTTCCCTTTCCAAGATGATCCATGCATCCCTCTTAGGGTTCTCATTGGAGACCAACAGCTGTGGTACCTGCATGGGACCTGACTAGGCCCTCTACATATAGGAGACAGTTGTGTAGCTTGCTCTATTTGAAGGGCCCCTGGCAGTGGGATCAGGATCTATCCCAGGTGCATGAGCTGGCTTTCTGGACACCATTACCTGTGGTGGGATGCCTTGCTTACTCTTGATGCAGGAGGGAAGGGGCTTGGTCCTGCCTCAACTGAATGTAGCAGGCTTTGCTGACTCCCCATGGGAGGCCTTACCTTTTTGGAGAAGGGGATGAAGGGTGAGTCAAGAAAAGGAAGCTGAGGGGGGAGTGAGAAGAGGGATTAGAGGGGGAACTGGGGTTGGTATGTAAAGTGAATAAAAAATTAAAAAAAAAGAAAGTCCTAACTGTGTCTTTTGCTCTGTGTGATTGCCTTTGTATCACAATTACAAGGGTGTGAAAACACCCCTTGTAAGGTTTATATATATATTTTATTGAAAAAAAAGAAACTCTGCTTTACTTTTCATTTTCAGTCTCTACCTTTAAGAAATCATTTATCTACTTTCCATCCTAATTTTCTTTCTTTGTCATAGGCAAGACACAACCTTTGTGATCATAATTTCACAGCACTGAACACAGTACGCGCAACAGTGGGTCTATTATCAGTGAAACATAGAGGGACTTACAGGACCATACCTCACCCTGATGGACTATTGGCTACTAGTGTATTATTGGGGAGAGAATGCTATAATCATCTTCTTTTGTGTACTCATGGGTGAACCCACTAGCTTCCAATGGATAGTTAAGAAACCAACGTCATCCAGACTGCCCTGATTAAAGTGAGTGGATCAGAAGGCAAACCACAAAGATAGTAAGTGTGAGAAAGGGATTGTGAGCAGGGAGGTGGCTGGGTGGGAGGGAGACAGGAGAGGGTAGAGTGAGAGTAACCAGAATGCATTGTATGCATGCAGGAAATTCTAAAAGAAGAAAATTAATAAAGGTTATATAAAAATCGATGAAGATAAAATTCACACAGCAATAGTAACCAGTACAAAATAAAGTAACTATCGTAAAGTGACAGTACCAATTGTACTGTGGCTCAAGCATCATGTCTTTATTGAAGCTATACCACATTAGCATTCCTCATTCTTGCTCTCCTAACCCAGACATCTGCCATTGGTTTTCTGATTCTTAAAATATTTACCCTGTGCATTTCACAAAATAAACTGATATGACATATTTGTGCCTGAGTGCAGCTTCTTTAATTTAGCATACTTTTTTCCTGAGTTTTTGTGGGTGTTGTAATATGTATGGTACTTAATTCTTTATCTGTGGTAGGCACCTGCATACTGCTGTTGATTTATGGGCCAGTGCATTGGTAGGCATGTGAGCTATTTCTTTTAGGACTATTCTGATGCTGTGAAGATGCACAGGTTCAAGTTTTATGTGGATGTAAGATTCCATTTCTTATACCCAATAATAAACTCTTGGTTCATGTGGTAATTCGATGTTTAACTGTTTTAGTAGAGGATCAACCATTTTCTGATGTGTGAATTGTTTTACATCTCACTATGATGTTCTGCTTCCTTCCTTTAAAGTTGTCACCATGGCCTCTACGTAGGTGTAAAGTGGCATAGCACATACTTTCGATTTGCATTTCCTTGATGACTGATGGTGCAATGAATTTTTCTTATATTTGTAGCCATTTTATATTAGTGCATAAAAACATTTTGTCCATTTTGAAAATGGTGTTGTTTCTATTGTGGAGTTACTATAATTGTCTACACATTATGTAAAATAAGCCTATTAGTTGCAAGTATTTTCTCCCATTCTCTGGTTGCCTTTCTGCCTTCTTGATAGTTAAAACAGATCTTGAATCTGCAGTGACTCATATGTATTGTCTTCCTTTCTCAGCCCAAGCTTCTGCTGTCATATTAAAAATCCCATTGTCATATCCAGTCGTGAGGACTTATCCATGATTTCTCCTCAAAGTTTTTTACTTTCAGCTCTTGTTTTTTAATAAAGTTTGTAAATGTGATAGGTCTTCATCTTTTTTCTTTTGATCATCCCTGCACCATTTTTTTGAAGAGAATATTCTATTAATATTGGTTGGTTTGACATCCATATAAAAAATCAGTTGGCTATAGAGGTGTAGATGTTCCTTTAGGCATTCAGCTTTTCCACTGGTCTAAAGATCTCCATTTGTATCGGTTCCATACTGTTTTAAAGATCTTTAGTTTATTTTAAATCATGCGTGTATGTCAGCCTGGAAGAGTGCAAGTGCTCCCAGAGTCCATAAGAGGGCACCAGGTCTTCTGGAACTGGAATTCTCCCTGAGATAATATCTGAACCTGGCTGAGATTTCTTTGTTCCTTCAGGTACATAATTGCCAACTGCATGTTCTATTATTTTCAATTATTTCTTGACGTCTCTATTTTTCAAGATGCTTTGTCTAATCAAGCCTTGACTTTAATATGTTTTTGAATTTAAGCTTTTCCTTTTGTTGTGTTGATACAAAAACCACAGCTCTCATCTTAAAGGAAATAAGTAATAGTTTATTCTGGAACTTCTTTGAGTAATCATGGCCAGGGAACACAGATTTACATTACCCCAAATTCCACGTTCCAATGTGGAAGCATCTTCAGGAATGTTTTATAGTTTTACAGAACAAAGAAAGTCATGAACCAAGGCATGTTTAAAATACATTGGTAGGTACATCAGAGAGACAGGTACAGAGAGATGGGCAGAGCTTTACTATAGGCCCAAGACAGTAGTTGAGCTTTTGGGTTGGTAGAAGCTAGTCATCTGTTAAGTTAATAAACTCCAAACAGTTTTTATCTGTTATAGGATGCTAGTTCTGACAAGATGGGCAAGGATGGCTGTTCCTAAGGGCTAGCATTACCTCAAGGACCTTCAACGTTCCAAGCTCACCACAGAACTGAACCCAAGGACCTGCAACATTCCAGTCTCTCCACAGTACTAACATGTTAATCAGGAACTCAGTCTCTGCAGGCACAGCTTCCTTTCAGGAGTTTTCATTCACACTTGTAACTCCTTGGGACCATTTTCAGAAACTGTATGTATTTTCCTCTGTAACTGAATTTTATGAGTTTCACAGGGGAGGTTGCAAGAGCCTGTCAGGTCATCATGATTTATCTCAACTATCACTTGCAGAGGACCTCTCAATTATTCTAGAATTGAGACTAACTTCTAAGCTAAAATGGACCTTTCTGACCACAAAGAATGTGTGAAATTGAAGTAGGTTCAACAGCTATTGAATCATTTTAATATACTTAAAAAACTGGACAAAGAGCACAGGCAACTAATGACTGCCAAGAGAATGAGGATTAGGTCCTCCTGGGGATGAATCTTCTAACTGGTTATTCTACACAAAGCAATCAGCCCTGAAATCATACACACACACACACACATACACACACACACACACACACACCTCAAAAATCAAAATCAAACCAATAATCATCAAAGAAAAAGAGGCTATGAATTTATAAGGGGGTGGAGGGAAGGAAGTGATTGGAGGAAGAAGGGGGAGGGGGAAGTGATGTAATTATACTTTACTTAAATATGTTTGAAAAATCTCTATTATAGTTTACTAAACATAGTTCACAATGACTGATATTTACAGACAATGACATTCAGGATGCTCTTTTGTGACAACAGTGTAGAACACCATTCCAGCTGGTGTTGTTTAAGGAGGGCAGCCAATGTAAAGTTTGCAATTTTCATTTCTACTTTTAGTGTTTTTCAGAATCCTCTTCATGTTGGATTGAAACAATCTTCCTGATTTTATGCAGGATCTACATATAAGGCAAAAGAGAAAAAATAACATTGAGCTGAAAAAAGGGTGTTATATCAATAGCTCTGAAAATTCAAATATACCTTATAAATTTGGGAACACACCATTTGTGTCACATAAAAAAAGTAAGTGCTAATGAAAACAAACATTTAATCAGGCTAGGGAGAACATTTTGGTTTAATTTCAGAAGTCAGGTGTGCAACTGAACAAAAATTTGTGCCACATTTTTAAGTAAAATGAAATGTGAACTTAATGAGGAATGTGCCAAATTGGAGCAAAAATTTTCATGAATGTATTTTAAGCATAGTACAGAAATGGTTGCTGTACATTAGGGTGTAACCAAGGTATAATTTAAATATAAATAAAGTCAAGTCAAAGTTGTCTTTGCCTTAGAGCACCCCTATTTATACTAGCCCTTCTAAAGAAGAAGTAATCTCCCTGTGCCTGTCCGAGGGTACAAATGAAAATATCAGAAGACATTTTGGGTGCCTTAATTTAGGAAGCCGCAACTGCCACTGTGTAAATGTAGTCCAGAGATATTGTTAACCCCCTATAATGTATAGCAAAGCTTATTTGTCAAAACTAATACAGTTGCCTAATGTCCAGTTGCCAAGGTTGGAACTTTCTGTTTAGATCATGGCACTCAGGAGCATCTGCCTCAACACATCTCACTTTAATCTGCATCACAGACTTCGACCTGACTTTACAGCCACGTTAGGAATGGAAATTGTTAGCCTCACTTGCACCTTCATTTAGGTAAGCAGAGATTTCCTTTTCTTTTATAGCTGGGTTTACTAATATGTACACAAATGGTAAGCAGGGACAGTGGTGCTCCATTAAAACCTGTAATGCCATATTCAGTATTCAAGCATATTTTAACTTATTAGCAACTTGTAGCTTCCTGACCTAAGCAAGGAAGCAAAGGATGTTTTCTTGGGATACTAATAATGAAGTTTCCATCAAAGCTGCTTTTGCCTGAATGACATTCACTTTTAATTGTTTCTGTTTAAATAAACTGACATTTTTGATTACTAGGCTACAAAAAAGGTATAAAAGCATCTCTTAGATAGAAATGCTTATAAGGAAGTCACCATACAAGGTGGAGATGGAGCTGTCAAAGGTGTGAGGTATTGTTGGTAGCTGACAGGTGCAGGGACTCGGAGGCTGCACTTAAGGGAGTCTACAGAGTAAGACTAGTTAATACCTTCACAGAAGGAAAGCTCATGCTTATGGTCAGGCTTGACTCCAGTGTTTATTTGTTCTGTAGTAGGAGTCACTAATATTCATTGATTTTTTTTTTTTTGCCAAGAGTAGTCATTGTAGAAAGAACTCAAAAGAAACAATCTATGTCAATTTTCATAATATTAATTAAAGCACATATCATTGCATATTTTTATGAATAAGAATATTTTTTTCAGAAGAATTAATGAACCACTCATTGCCCAAGCTGGCATGTTCTGCTTGTTGGGAGCTGTAGTCTGGCTCCCCAGTTGAACTACATTTGTATAAAAGCTTTCCATTGTTTAGGTCTAGGAAATCCCTCACAAGCTTTTCTTTCACAGGTTGCAGGATGACCTGGGTTGAGGATTGTCCTAAGGGCAGCATTCCCTTCATTCCATTCTACATCAGGCCTGTCTTTAAGCTTCTTGTCTGCTTAAGCACAGGACTTGGCTCCAACATTACATTCTCCTTTTCTCCTCAAATTGCACAGTTTGTATTTCTTTGCCCTGCTTGCTCTTATTCATTGTAGTTCTGCAGAGGAGTGATCACTAATAACCATGTGACAGAGTCAATTCTAAGCTCTCTTTGAAATCTCCTCTGCTAATAACATTAATTCAAAGCTTTTCAATTTAGCCTCAGGCAGATTTTTAGAACAAGTGCAAAATGCAGCTACATTTCTAATCAAAATATCACAAGAATGGTCTTCATGCTGGCTGCTAATATTCTTCGCTCCTGAAAATTCTTGAGCTGGACCCCCACAGTTCACATTGCTCTCTGCACTACTGCCTTCCATGCGCCCAGGAGGATGGCCCATTAAGCTCCACTTAAAGTGTTCAACTACAAACAATCTTCCATATTCCTTCAACAACAGGCTTGTCACATCAATTCCCCTCCCCCTAGTGCCAACTTCTGTCTTAGTTACTGATCCATTTCTGTGAAGAGACACCATGGCCAAGACAACTCTCATAGAAGGAAGCATTTAAGTGGGGACTTGCTTACAGTTTTAGAGGGTTAATCTATGATCATCATGGCAGGAAGCAGTAGCTGAGAGCTTTAAGACCTAACCCACAGGCATTAAGCAGAGAGAGAGAGAGAGAGAGAGAGAGAGAGAGAGAGAGAGAGAGAGATGCACTGGGCCTAGCATAGGCTTTTGAAACCTCAAAGCCTATTCCCAGTGACACATCTCCTCCAACAAGGCCACACACCTCCTAATCCTTCCCAACTAAGGACAAAGCATTCAAATGCATTAGCCTTTGGGGGCCATTATCATTCAAAAGACAAGCAAGCTATTATTATGGAAAAGTATTGGATATTTGTTGTCAAATGTATTTTCAGCCTCTTTGGAAATGATCCTCTGACTTTTGATTTTTATTAAATTGATATGATTTACTGAATTCATTAAATTCATATATTAGGCTAATCTTGCATTATAGAAATAAATCTCACATGGTCTTAGTATTTTTTCCATTATATTGTTGCATTAGAGAGTACACACACAGACAGACACACACACACACAGTGGATAGAAGTAAGGGAAGGAGGGAGGGAGAGGGGAAAGAGTTTTACTATGACTCAACTAAATTTGTGTTATCATTACTAGCAAATATATTCCATTTTTATTATTGCTATAGAAGAACATTTTTTACACAAGGGCAAAGTTCAGTAGTTAGAGGCAATATGACAGCAAAAATACAACTTTCAGTATTTTGATGTTATGGAAAAAAAGGTTTATCAATACCTGATCTAAAAGACAAATCTATTGTGTGAAATCAATATGGGTTGAGGGTCCACCGGACACTGGATGTCTATCATTATGCAATCTTAAAAGTTTGTGCTTTTGGACACAATGTCCTGCCCTTCTTGTGCTTTCAACATGTTATCTAACCCTCAAAATAATTATAAATGATGGGTATTGGGGCTCACCTGTTAAGATAACTTACTGCTCTTGCAGAGGATGGGAGTCCAGTTCCAAGCATCCAGGTCATAAGGCTCAGAAACTCCAGCAACTATAGCTTTTGCATATGAAACTCCCTCTTCTGGACTCTACATGCACATGTTCTCACAGACATACACACAATTAAAAGCAAAAGTCAAAATGTTTTAAAAGATGAATATCATCCTTGCAGAGTGCAGAGGAGATTAGCAACATTGTAGGTAGGATTCCAATTTTATTGATACCTTTGTAGCTATGGTCAAGCTATTTATTAACAGCATTTTCTTGGTTCACTTTTCTCAGCATCTCTGGCACAGGATTGATGTGAGAATTAAGTAAGTTAATATATGTAAAATACTTAAATCAGTGCCTGGCTCCAAGAACTATATAAATGTTATAATTATTTCAAAGACAGAAAGATGTGAAGACATAAAATTAGATCGTTTACTCCAGGTAATTAAACTAGAAATTGATGTGTTTGATATTGCAAAAAAAGATCTGTGCTCATGCTCTCCATAGCTAGACTTCCTGTCTACCCAGATGCTTATTTAGCTCATTAATTTCATTGTTATGCTTTCCTTGAAAATTTTCCATCAAAAACATTTCAGTTTGGGCCTATGAGATAGCTTTGTGAGTAAAGGCACTTTCTGTACTATTCCCAGACTGATTCTTCAAAGTTGCCCTCTCACTTCTACATACATACATATACACAATGGTTTGTGCACCCACACAAATATATCCTCTATGCAAGCACACACACACACACACAGAAACACACTAAATATAATTCAAAATCAGTCCCTTTGCTCGGTGGTGGTGGCACACACCTTTAATCCCAGTACTTGGGAAGCAGAGGCAGGCAGATCAGTTTGAGGCCAGCCTGGTCTATAAAGTGACTTCCAGGACAGCCATAGCTACACAGAGAAACCCTGTCTTGAAAAAGACCAAATAAAAACAAAAACACATAAATACAGTTCATTCATAAATTTTCAAGGAAACTCAGAGGAGTTGAAGGGAGAGGGAGAGGCAGGAGTAGTATATAGATGCAATGTTCATGTATGGACTTCTCAAAAATAAAATCACCATAAAAATAAATTGTATACTTATACTTTATAGTCACTATTAAGTAAATGTCCTTGACAAATGAAAATTTTAAAGAAGAGCTCAATTCTATCTAAATGGTCAAGGTCTTCAAGGAAATCAACAACAGTTCATGTTTTTGTTTTGTTTTGTTTTCTTTGCTTGAAGGGCATTGTTGCAGGGAGGAATAAGGTGCTAGCTGAGTTAGTTATGTACTTAGTTTGTACCTAATGAAGCAGGAGGGCACAAGCCTTTAAAGTGTTGGAAAATGTCACTAAAAAGAGAAATGCCCATTTAAATATATCAAATCACAGATGCTGAGGCGATGGCACAGTGGTTAAGAGTTCTGGCTGCTCTTCCAGAGGACCTGGGGGTTCAATTCCCAGCACCCATAGCTTATCTAACTACCTTCCTGTGACTTGGGTTCCAGGGATCCATCACCCTCTTCTGGCCTCTGTGGCCACTCACTGTATGCGTGTGGTACACAGACATACATTCAGACAAACACCCATCCACACACACAGTTCAATCGAATGGCTGTTGGTCTTACCAATGATAGATGATCCACTAATGCACAAGCAAATACATACTGCTTGGCATGTTAGAATTTTAGCATTCAGAATCAATAACAAAGCAAGAATTTTGGTGACAGTTCTTTACCAAACAGCTTAAATTCTCCCCATCCTACAGTCAAAGAATTTTCTGCAGCAATAGTGTCTTACCAGAACTAACAACTCACAGGGAGGATTTCCATTTAAATAACCTTATGGTTCCTGGGAATGTCCTATTCCATCAGTGTAGTGTACATTTTGTATTTTTTCCTTTCAATTTACACTGCTCTGGTAGAGTTGTAAGGTAGGCAGAAGTACTGTCTTGGTCAGTGTCTTACTGCTGTGAAGAGACATCATGACCAAGGCAACTTATAAAAGAAAATATTTCAATGGAGGCTTGCTTACAGTTTCAGAGCTTTAGATCCCATGGCAGGGATGATGGCAGCATGTAGGCAGACACGGTGCTGGAGAAGAAGCTGAGAGTACTACAACTTGATTTGCAGGTAGCAGGAAGAGAGAGATACTGGGCCTGGCTTGGACTCTTGAAACCTAAAAGCCCATACTCAGTGATACACTTGCTTTAACAAGATCACACCTACTCCAACAGGCCACACCTCCCTATCCTTCTCAAGTAGTGACCAATCATTCAAATATATGAGCCTATGGGGACCATTTCTATACAAGCCTATGTATAAACTCCTTATCTTCCCCCCAATATCCTATAGGTTGCTTTCTCACTTTACTAACTCTTTACATACTGGTCTAAGTCACTGAGATCAGCCAAAGCCTTTTCTACTTTATAAAGATCCTACTCCATCAAGAGGCTCAGCAAACCCACTAGAGCTACTTAGCGTTCTTGAGCTCCCCACTGGATTATTCTTTACTTCCTCAGTGAATGTAATTCTATTTGGCCCAGTGAACTTGGGTTCAAACACAGATTCTCTTTTCCCCATTTCCCTCAGTAGGACTTGACCCTCCTCTATTGTTTACCATTTGTGGATATTTATAGGGACTTCAGGTGGAGATAACCAAGTGTTCCTAATGGCTCTGATAAACCAGTCCATCAGGAACTGGTTTCCCTCATAACTGTCTCTGGCTTTGATGCCTTTGCCTTAAGGAGAGATGGGTAGTTATATTACTCAGTATTACTCAGTTTTTCTGCCTCCACAGCAGACTGATCCCATTCATTCCCATGTCCTATAGCTTTACAAGTCAAGCTTCAGAGAAGAGCTTGAAGAGGTTTAGACCAACCAAGTCACTTGAAAAGGACACCCTTCAGCTTGTTGAGCCTTCTGCAGGCTGTTCAGTGTACTCCAGGTTCCAAGCATTTGTAAACTGTTCCTCATACTGGAACGGGCTTTGGTGATGCAGCTGCCTTTGAATCATTTCTGTTCTTATAATTAACATCCCACCCACATTCCTATAAGGGAGCTTAATGAAACTCATTGGACCGCTAAGTTGACTTTGGCGTTATCTGTGCTTTGATTTGTCTTGGGCTCCCTATCTAGCATGAGTAGACATGCATAGCATCTCTCCAGGAAAATTTTGCCACACATTTCCAAAGGACTGGGAACAGGATTACCCGAGTTAAGCATGGCTCAGAGTACTTCTGTACTTAGAGCCTCTTTGGGCATCTGATGGCCGCTTCCAAGGTCATAACGGTAGGCATTGTTAGCATTACCCCAGGGAGAAAATTCCATGGAAGAAGAAACCTGGAATGTCAGAATGGTGAGGGCCTAGGAAAGTGCCTACACTGAGGATTCAGATTGCATGTGTATACTAGAGAAACAAAGAACATACACATGTGCAAATCTTTACAAACATCACAAAGTGCTGAGAAGATTGTAAGATTTAATCTCCCTTGAACTCTGTGCAAGCAAGATGCGGAAGTTAAAGCAAGTTGTGAATGACTCATCTAAGTGCAAAGAATGTCCCAGCTGCAAAACCTGGTTACACATATTTTTTTTCCCATTTTCATTTGGTTCCAGGAGTTTAAGGAAGTTTCCCTCAATATACTTAACCATGGAACAAGTGGATATAGACATCAGTGGTCATTTACATGAAGGACTAAAGAACCAAGACTTAAGGGTCATCTGTTGGGAACACATATAACTCTTCAGGAAGCACACCCTGATCAAGAACTGATTCTGTCACTCCCAGGAGCTGCCAGCTGCCATAGTTTCTCATCTTAGAGTGGCATTTCAGGAGCTCCTCCACCATCCGTGCCAGGATGTTGGCTGCATTGATATTATGCAGTCCTGTGCCTGTGGTCACAGGTGTTATGATTTTATGTGTGCAATAGCCCTGTTGTGTTCAGAAAACACTTTTTTTTATGTTGTAGATGTCTGCTAAATAGACTAAATAAGTTTAAAAACAGAGATGAGGGAGAGAGAGCACACATATGAAATTTGGAGGAAAAGTGGTGAATATAGGGGAAACATTGGAAAGGAGGGATGGTGTGAATTTGATCAAAACACACATCTATATATACATTTCTCAAATGATAATGAAATTGAAACAAAAGTTAAGGAAAGCCACTAACAAGCAAGTAACAATCCATCGTAAATAGCACTAACTTCTGGGAAAGGCTGACCTCTGAGTGTAGAGTTGTCATATTTATCATATTAAAACATGCTGCTTAAACAAAGTACAAGTCACACTCAATGAACTGAAGTCTAATACATTCACATGAGTTTAAAAAAAAATGTAGCAGAAACTTGCCCCAGGATTCCCAAGGAATAAACTTGTTACACAACAAGTCTTTAAATCAACATTGTGAAGGAGCTCAAAATCCCAATGGAAAACAAAAGTGACAATTGAGGAGAGCCATGTCTCACCAAATGCAGAATATCAATAGGATATTTTCTATTAAGAGGTCACTAGCCTGAAGCTACCAGGAAGGCTGGGAACAGGGGTGGAAATCAAGAGAAGACACAACAGACAACTTCTTTTTGTTCTGAGTTGAGGACACCCGACGAGAGAAGGCTAGAGTCCCTACAGGCCTGAGGAGGCTTGAAGGAGCATTTGGACCAATGATCCTTACTGTGTAGTTGACAATGTAGATCAGAGCAGCAGACTGTGTGTTTTGGTGAACCGCTGGGAGAGTTTCTTCAGTTCACTCATCAGGCACAGAGTAACAGTTGAGGTTATGATGTCCTATTGATCCAAAATTATTGAACTCTTGACCGGCAAAGGTCCTTGTTAGGTGATCTTGCTCATCTCAGTGTTAAAACCAAAATAAAACATCTTTCTTCTAAAAAATATTTTTCTATTAAGAGTTTTCATTGAAAACTATCTAGTACTCTCTGCCTTATTCCTTTGAGATGAGGTCTCTCACTGAACCTATGCTGGCAGTGAGCAAAGCCCCAGAAACCTTGCTGTTTCCAGGCCCCACCGTGCTAGGTCTGTATGTGCTTGTGGGGCCATACCTGCTTTTTAAGTGGATTGTAGAGATTGAAGGCTTGTCCTCATGATCTCACAGCACTTACTTTACCAGTTTAGTCATCTACCCCCACACACTTGGTATTAGTGTCTCCAAGCAGATTTGTAACTCTTAGTTTTCTCTTGGTCATTGTTCTCATGACAACATTTTGAAAATTGCTATGAGCTTGAATTCAGTTTGTTGATTATAGTTAAGGAATGAAAGGCTTCATATTATTAGTGCCCTTCCTTGACATTCACCGATTATGTTCATATAGTGCATTATCTAGAGTGTTCAACTGTGACAAATACTTTATTCCAAAGCTACTTTTTCTCATGCATATATTGTTACATTTTGTAGAGTAGTGCTCACCTTGAAATACAAGCCAGGAAATTCCTCCCTTAGCTGCTCTTCTGTGTCTGATCTGCTTTACAAAACTTCCAAGAAACCTTCATCAACCCAGGAAAGGCAGAAGGACCTAGACTGGGACAGGGGCGGTTGGGGGGGGGGGTGATTTCACATGAGTATCATGGCTTCTTTCAAAGCTAGAAAGTGCTGCATCCGACTCCCAGAAATACTTCCTCTCATTTTAGCTCGGTGCTTCACGTGTGCTCTTTCCACTTTTACTTTTTGTTTAAAGCAGGATGTGTAAGTATGAGAACAAAGGTGACCCATGGCTTGAAGGTTAATTACTCAGTGAACAGAGCTGAAATTAACAAACTATAAGGAATGAAAGCTATTGGGGTCCTGCCCCTCAATAGCCTTCACCCAGAGTTCCAGAAGAGACTCTATTAGTGGTGGATTAATCTGAGGGATTCACTAATAAATCTACATACATGAAACTCTTCAGTCTATACACTTTTTTCTTCTGAGTCAGTTCTCTCTATATACAGCTTCTTTTCTGCTCTCTTACTTAGCTCCTTTCTTGCCTGATTCTCTCTACATCTTTCTGCTGATCCATTCGTCTACTGAAATCTTGCCATATTTCTATAGTATACAGACAAGATAAATTCCCATTAATTGAACCTCTGAGTCAAAATACATGGGCAAAAATAATCAGATATTAGTCCACATGTCAGTTTTTATGCCAATACCAAGTTGTTTATTATTATAGAACTACAGTAGAGCTTGAGGTCAGGGATGGTGATGACTCCAGAAGTTGCCTTATTGTACAGGATTGTTTTAGCTATCTTGAGTGTTTTGTTTTTCCATATGAAGTTGAATATCTCTCTTTTGAGGTCGACGAAGAATTGTTTTGGGATTTTGAGGGGGATTGTATTGAATATGTAGATTGCTTTTGGTAAGATTACCATTTTTATTATGTTGGTTCTACTTATCCATGATTGTGGGAGATCCTTCCATTTTCTGATATCTTCTTTAATTTCTCTCTTCAAAGACTTAAGGTTCTTGTCATACAGGTCTTTCACTTGCTTAGTTGAGTTGCCCCAAGATATTTTATATTATTTGTGGCTATTGTAAAGGGTGATGTTTTTCTGATTTCTTTCTTGGCCCATTTATCATTTGTATATAGGAGAGCTACTGATTTTTTTGAGTTAATCTTGTATCTCACCACATGACTGAAGGTGTTTATCAGCTATTAGATCTCCTGAGAAAACTGGGGGGAAGAGGGGCAATAAGAGGGTAGGGGTTGTGGGATGAGAACATAAGGAAATGGGATGGATGAGCTGAAACAGGGTCAGAGTGGGAGAGCAATGAAGAGACACCATGATAGAGGGAGACATCATGGATATAGGGAGAAACCAGCTACTAGGGAAGTTCCCAGGAATCCACAAGGATGACCCCAACTTAGACTACTAGCAATAGTGGACAGGGTGCCTGAGCTGGCTTACAATGGTAATTGGATTGGTGAATACCCTAACTGTCATCATAGAGCCTTCATACAGTAACTGATGGAAGCAGATGCAAAGATCCACAGACAAGCACCAGCCCGAGCTCCAGGAGCACATTTGAAGAGACGGAAGAGAGATTCTATGAGCAAGGGGCATCAAGATCATGATGGGGAAATCTACAAGCTAGTGGGAACTCATGAACTTTAGACCAACAGCTATGGAGCCTGCATGGGACTGGACTAGGCCCTCTGCATAAACGAGACAGTTGTGTAGCTTGGTCTATTTAAGGGGCCCCTAACAGTGGGATCAGGATACATCCCCAGTGCATGATCTGGCTTTTTGGAGCCCATAACCTATGGTGGGACATCTTGCATGCCCTTGATGCAGGGGGAGGGGCTTGGACCTGCCTCAACTGAATGCATCAGGCTTTGCTGACTCCCCATGGGAGGCCTTACCTTTTTGGAGGAGGGTATGGGGGGGTGGGTTATGGG
>CABHPR010133833.1:4821-22816 GCA_902168415.1 Peromyscus melanophrys
GCTGCCGCCACCACCACCCGGCCAGTGTTTTTATAATAGAATAAAATTTGATGTTTCAGTGAGGAAGTACTTACTTAAATGGAAAATTATGCCACCATGAAGTCATGATTTTAAGAATGTTTTATTTCTTTAAAAAAGATTTTTTAAAAGATTTATTTTTAGTTTATGTGTCTTAAGTGTTTTGCTTGCATGTATGTAAGTAAGTACACCATCGTGTGCAGTACCTGTGTATCAGATGCCTTAGTTCCATCTTGTGGGTTTTGGGAACTGAACCCTGGTCCTCTGTATGAGCAGCAAGTGCTCGTAACAGTTTCACCGTTGACCTGGACCAACAGGTCTTCTGAAAGGAAGGACCAGGAGATCAGAAAATAAAGAAGACGGGAAAGTTGAGACCCAGGAGGGGTCTCACAAACTGTATCTTATCCGCACAAGTTTATTAAGAAGTACGGCATTACACATACTTACAGTTTGCAGGGAAAGTGGAGCAGTAAGTAGAAACTGTCATACAATGGGTCAAAGCCAGCCAGGTGCTACTCAAGCAAGGTTGCACAAAGGGAACACAGACCAAGCACACAGTGTCCATAACCCTTTAGGTTAGTGGTTCTCAACATGTGGGTCGCCCAAGACCATTAGAAAACACAGATATTTACATTACAATTCACACCAGTTGCAGAATTTCAGTTATGTTGTAGCACTGAAAATAATTTTATGGTTGGGGGTCACCACAGCATGGGAAACTGAATAAAAGGGTTGCAGCTTCAGGAGGGTTGAGAATCATTGCTTTAGAGAGAAGAATTGGGTTCTCAGTATCCAAAGTTTATGCTACCCCAAGGTCCTGGCCCCAGGCCATTACTGGCCTTCCCCAGCAGGTTCCTTTTCCATACTTCAGGGTCTCAGGGAAAGCCAGAGCCAGTCTGGCTTCCACCACACCACAGCCCTAGAAAAAGACTTCAAACAAAAAAAAAATTGGTCTCAGGAAATGTTGCTTTTAAGAGTAGGTGGTTCTGTGTGGCGTTCAGTTAATGTGCCATTAACTGAAATGAAATGAAACAGAACCACCTTATCTCTGTGGTCGTTCCCCCTCTGCTTTGTAGTGTTACTTTGTAATCACACATGGCATGTAAGACTTCCTGTTTCAGTGGCTCTCTGTGTAGTTTCTGAGGTAGGTGTTATGACAGGTTGCTGAGGTGTATAACCAGAGTCAGATTGGCAGACCTCTTTGGTTTTCTTTCTTTGGAGAACACAGGCTGTCCATTAGCCCAGGCTGGCCTTAAATTTACTGTGTATCCCAGGTTGGCCTGGAACTGAAGATCCTCTTGCCTTAGCCTGAATGCTGAGATTACAGGCATGTACCACCATTCCTGGCTCTAGACTTTTATTTACTTATTTTATTTTTTAAAATTTTGAGTCACGATCTCAAAACTCTGTTGTCCTGGCTGGCCTGGAACTCACTATGTAGACCAGGCTGGCCTTGAGCTCACAGAGATCTGCCTGCCTCTGCCTCCCAAGTGTTGTTTAAAGGAGTGTGCCACTACACTTGTTTGTTTGTGTTTTTTGTTTGTTTGTTTTGTTTTTCCCCTTGAGACAGGGTTTCTCTGTAACAGCCCTGGCTGTCCTGGAACTCACTTCGTAGACCAGGTTGGACTCAAACTCTCACCTGTTTGGGATTTAATAGAAGTTTTTGAGTCAGAGCTTTCTAGACTTCTCTTTTGATTGCAGCCCCGCCTCCTGTCCTGTGGCTGATTTGTCTGTTACTTTTCTAAGCATTTTTCTTTCACTTGTAAAATGGGACTCCTGATGTGAACCTCGGAGGGCGGCAAGATGGCTCAGTGGGTAAAGGCTCTGGCCTCAAACACCTGGCAGCCTGAGTTTGCTCCCTGGAACCCACATGGTGGAAGGAGAGATCTGACTCCCATGAGTTATTCTCTGACCTCCACACGTGTGCCATGGCATTTGTGCCCCACTTTCACACACATGCAAAACAAATAAAAAAGATTAGAAATGATAATATATATAGGAGCCTTGAAAATCTTGTTGTTGTTGGTAATTTTTACAATAAAAACAATGAAGTTGGGGTGATTATAGCTTGGTGGTAGCAGCTTGCCTGGCGTGTGTGAAACCCTGGGTCTACCCCTGGCTCTGCAGAATAGTCACAACCAACCAAAGAAATCTATTGCTTTTGCTTTCTAGTGAAAATTCAATAGCAAAGACATTCAAGAAATAACACGCCAGCTATGGAGCTGAAGCTGGAGTATCACCATGAGTTCAAGGCTAGCCATGGCTATATAGGAAGACCCTAACTCAAGAAATTAATACATAATAAAAAATCAAAATGTAAATGAATTTGAAAACTAAACTATTAGTGTATAATTACCCTACTAGTAACAGATAATATTTCAGTAAAATAAAATTTAAGTGGTAATAATTAAAATGTAATTTTGCCAGCAGAAACATTTTAAATTTTCACTTCTTATTAGCAACTGTGCCTCAGCACACATGTGGAGGTCAGAGGGCGGCTTTTGGGAGTTGGCTCTGGCCTTCCACCATTGGTCCTGGGCGTGAACTGCTTCCGGGGTAAGCACTTCCACTCTCTGAGCTGCCTAAACTGCAGGAATATTCTTTCTTGCTCCTCTTTTCCAGTGGTTGAGCTCTCAGAAGCGTCACATCTGTCACTGTGCTTGCAGCCGTCTCTCACAACCCAGGTTGGAGAAGAGCTAAATTAGCCCCTCTGTCCTTAGATTTGCTTCTCTTTGGGATGTCTAGAATGGTATTAGTTTACACGCAAATCACTGTAGCTGTTGTGTGGTTCAGGTGAGGGGCACCCACGCAGTGGTACACAGAAAATAAGCAGCCCTAGAAGTCATGGGTAAGGAAAGTGGCTTTCTGGACTCCTTTGCCTAGTGTGTGACCCTTTGGGGGAAAGGTGTTTTTCAGAGTGTGATCAGGAAGTGGACAGCTCCATAGCTGTCTTCAGGCCTCATCTGTGGGGCCCCAGTGGGGCCTTCCACTTACCCTCTTGGTAGTGCGACAGCCTGTTTCCTCCACTGTAGGGCACCAAGGCACTGCCCCATCAGCGGAGTTCCTCAACCCTGCTTACCCTGGTATCCAGAGGCCTCAGAGTTAGCGCTTTACCACAAAGTCCTTTGTGGTAATACGTTCTGTGTGGGATGTTTATAACTGCTTTTTTGGGGATGTTGATCCTTTTAAAATATGCTGCAAAAAGATAGTTTAACATTTTCTGGTGAATACGGTCTCACAATTGCTTCTTACTTTATTTTAGCCACAGATCTGCTTCTTGCCTGGAACCCCATTTGTTTGGGCTTGGTAGAAGGAGTTATTGGGAAAATTCAACTTCATTCAGGTATGTTTTTATAAGCTCCTTACACTTGTAAATTTTAACATGATTTTCTGTGACATTGTCCTTTTGGAGGTTGCGTGTAGATTCTATTATGACATTGGTTCCTTTGTCATCATTTGGGGCCTTCTTAAAGCAAGTATATTTCTATTTAAGTTTAATGAAATAAAAATAAAGCTTTTGAAAAAAGAAGACATGGTATTACAGTTGATTTTGCTCTTTTGTTAAAAACAATTCTCACAAAATCCCTACTTGGTGCCAGGGATTGTGCTAACAGGCTTAGCACAGTTGTGAGCCCACACTGACCCCTCTACCCTCCCAGAGCTCAGAGTTAGAACAAAAGACAGAATACGTGACTGCATGGTACATGTGTAGTCTTTGGGCATGGACGTGCATTCTGTTAAGGCATGGTACAGCAAGTTCACAGACATGAGTGGAAGGTGCTGGAACAAAGCTGGAAAGGTGGACAGGTGGCAACATGATTGGCTGACTTTGGGTCAGCTGCCTCGTCCTGAGTCAGTCACTCCTGCCAGGGAAGGGTCTTTTAGTATGTGCTGTGGTACTGTCTGGGACCTCTGTCCAAGGCAGGCAAATGGATGGAAAGTCTAAGTTATTCACCTGGCTCCCGCCTGGAAGAGCAGACACCTCTTCTCCCAGGTATATGAGTACGCATGCTACATATATATGGGTACCTCAGGTGGCCAGAAGAGAGTGCTGATCCTCCTGTAGCTGGAGTTTAGGCAGTTGTGAGCAGGCCCATGTGGTTGCTGGGAACTGGAAGAGCAGGAAATATTCTTAACCACTAAGCCATTATTCCAGCTCCTTCATTTGATTTTCAGAGACATGGTCTCACTCTAGCCCAGGCTGGCCTGGAGCTTGATATCCTCTGCCTGTGCCTGCTGAATGAATGATGGGTTTACAGACATGTATCATTATACCGGCCTCCTTTGATAATAACTTTAGTATGACTTATGAACTATAGGAGACTCTGGCATTATTGCTGTTTAACTGCCTCTGAAGTCAGTTAATCTCTGCAATATGCCTGTTGTGGCTTTTGTTTATTTGCTCTCTTTCTCCTCTCTTATGATTATTGTGTGTGTACACATGTGTATGATGTGTGTGTGTGTGTGTGTGTGTGTGTGTGTGTGAGAGAGAGAGAGAGAGAGAGAGAGAGAGACAGACAGACAGACAGACAGACAGACAGACAGACAGACTGTGGGTGCCTGTGTGCCATAGTGCTCTTTTGAAAATTGGTTTCCTCTTTCCACTGTGGCTTCAGGGGATAGATCTCTGGTCTTCTGACTTGTGTTTACCCACTGAGCCCTCTCGCTGTTCTTTTCTTTGTATGACAGGGTCTCACTTTGTAGCCCAGGTTTATTTTGAACTCATGATGATTCTCCTGCCATAGCCTGCCATGCTGGGATTATAGGTATGAGCCACTAACACAGATATATGTGTTTTTTGAGACAGAGTTTCTCTGTGTAGCTGTGGCTGTTCTGGATCTCGCTCTGTAGCCCAGGCTAGACTTGAACTCACAGAGATCCACCTGACTCTGCTTCCTGAGTGCTGGGATTAAAGGCGTGCGCCACCACCACCCAGCTAGATTTTTTTAAAGTTTAAAATATGATTATTGAGCATTTAGGCACTAGGTTGATTTTTGTGAATTACAAAAACATATTGGTGGAGACAATTTGTAATTTTCTTTTGCTAGTTTCTTTGATTATATTTTAAATAGTGTTTTTATTATGAATTTTTTATAAGTATGAGACTGCTTATCACAGCTAAATAGTATAAGGTATTCTAAAGTGTACATTTTTATCTCCTGTCCAGATTAAGAAGTGAAACATGACCAGTGACCTCAGAGGTATCTTTGCCATTTTCTCCAAGCATGTCCTTCCCTTGAAGGGAATCGGCTCCAGTTTTGCTACTCCCTTGAAAATTATTGCTTTTCTTGGGTATAAATTCCTAAACACTATGTTGCTAAGATTTATGTTTTGGAGATTTTTGTTTAAATTTCATTAAATTATTTGTGTTCTGTCTCTGTCTCTCTGTCTCTCTGTCTCTCTCTCTTGTGTGTATGTGTGTGTGTGTGTGTGTGTGTGTGTATGTGTCTGTGTGTGTGTGTGTGTGTGTGTGTTTATGTGGGTGGGTGTGCATGCATGTGCATGTGTTTGGAGGCCAGAGGTCGATGTTGGGTGTCTCCCATGTGTTTCTCACTTTATTTTGGGGACAGGGAGCTGAACCTGGACCTGATGGAGTCAGCTGGGCTGACTGGCCCGTGAGCTCCAAGAGCCGCTTGTCCTGCCCTCAGAACAGGGATCACAGCTGCATTACTCCTGGCTTTTGCATGAATGCTGGCGATTTTAATTCAGGCACATAACTGTTGAGCTATCTCCCTCACCCATGTTCTGAGGTGATCATATTGTGAAAATATCTCTTACATTCTTTGGCAAGTTACTCATGAACAGCTAATCTCTTATTTTTAAATCTTTTCTTCTGTTTTTCTTGAGACATGGTCTTACAATGTATCCCTGGCTGGCTTGGAAGTTGCTATGTAGATCAGACTGATCTAGAACTCAGAGATATGCCTGCCTCTGCATCCAGAGTGCTGGGATTAAAGGCATGAGACACTATACTTGGAACTTTTTCTTCTTTGTATTATTTATTTTATTTATTAATTATTATTATTTTGAGACAGGGTCAAACTATGTGATGCTGGCTAGTCTGGAATTCACTGTGTGAACCAGGCTAGGCTGGCCGAGGATTTAGAGATCCACCCGCCTTTGCCTTTCAAGTGCTGGATTAAAGGCATGCACTAGCATGCCTGGCAATTTTATTTATTATTGATTTTTAAAGATGAGGTCTCATATATCCCACGTGGGCTTCAAACTTGCTGTGTACCCAGGGGTGACCTTGAACGTCTGTTCTCCTCCTCCTCCTGAGGGTCGGGATCACACGCGTGTGCCACCATGCCGGCCACCTCTTCTTTTTATTGTTGATGTTCTGAGATTTACCTGTGCTGATAGATGAAACTGGAGTTCCTTGTTCTTCCTTTATTTGACTATTTCATGATTTGTCTGTCTCCCCCACTGGGTTATCTAGTCTTCTTTCCTCTCTTTTCTTCCCTGTTAGAAATAATATGGCTCTGAGTTTTGTTGTGTACTCTGCTTTTGGTAGGCTTTAGAAATGTCCTTCAGCACAGAGGAGAAGAGCATTTAGTCATTATGTAACCATGCTAAGTATTTTAATAACACTCTCCTACCTGTCCACATTTACATACATATATCTCTAATTCATTTACATACTGACAAGATAATTTCACAGCTGGATGTTCTGAGCTAAAATTCATTTTCTATTATGTAAATGACATGTATGAGACTTCTGAATTATTTTTCTCCAATTTCAGTCACATCTCAGAGCAGTGAATGAATTGCTGAAATCAGTCAGGAGACCGGGAGTCAAGCTCCGTTTGTTAATATTTTTTATTATTATTTATTAGAGAACTCTAGCATCTGCTTCACTGTCTGTTGTGCAGTCAGCCGTCCTAAAGGCTGGCTGATTGGTTTAAGACAGCAACAGTGCACAGTCCCCCAGGATCCTTCGTGCTGATGATATTCATTGCTCTGTTCCTCTCATCGGCCCGCTGGGTAGACCGGCAGCAGCATTCGCCTGAGTTGCCACACTGCCTTCATATAGCCTTTCTGCTTCTCCCCATGGCTCTCATCTCACAGGGCCTCTCTTCTGGGATCCTCCTTTCTATTCTGGAGTCCTCTTCTTTCTCCTGAATAGTGGGGACATCTTTTCAGGGAGTGCCTGGCGGCCAGGAAGATAAATCCCCCGGTCAAGGGCCTTACTTCTTCAGCTGTAAAGCAAGAGCCAGAGGAATTTGCCTCATTATGTGTGTGGGTATTGTGAGTCTCGAGTGAGACAGGCTCTTTTATCAAGACTCTTTTACTTATACAGCTCTGTCAGCTTATGTTAAAGGGAAAAATCTATCAGCGTGTGCAAGAACCACTTCTTATAAGAACCCAGCTTCTGAAACCGAATGCGGATGTTATGTGGGATTTGAGATCTCTCATCAGCATTTCTCTTTGCATATCTCCTTTGCCTGTTTCTCTTTGATTTTTTTTTTTTTCCATTTTGGAGATGGAGGTCTCGTGTAGCCCAGGCTGGCCTCAAACTTCCTATGTAGCCAAGGATAACCTTGAACTTTTGATCTTCCTGCCTCCCTCCTGAGAGATGAGATGACAGGTGTGCACCACCATACCAAGTTCAGATGGTGCTGGGGAGGAGTTCAGTGGTGCTGGGGAGGAGTCGGGTGGTGCTGGGGAGGAGTCGGATGGTGCTGGGGATTGAACCCAGGCCTCATGCATATTAGGCCAGCACTCTGCCAGCCAAGCTCCAGCCCTATACCCTATTTATATTAGAAAAAGGATTCTGCTCAAAAGATGGCATTCTCATCTTTTAAGCCTACTCTGAGGTTCCCTGTAGTCAGTGGAGACTGACCAGCCATCAAAAAAGACTGGGGAGGGAGTCTGGTTCACATGTCTAGAGAAGAGGCTTATTGGTCCTGCTTGGCCAAGGACCTTCAAAGTCACCTAGTTCAAAGTGCATCACAGGCCACTTTCCTAAATGAGGGGAGCAATCAGAGAAGCAGGGAGTGGTGTTGGCAGACCACCCCAAGTTGGCTTTTTTTTTTTTTGATCATTCAGCTCTTTATTGAACCAGTCAGAAGGCGTCTTGGCAAAGATACATCTTCATAGTGTACAAAAAGGTTATTCTACAACATTTCCCCCCTTTTGTGTAAATAAAAAGAAAAAGTTTTTAACTGTAACAATAAAACTATATATAAGAACAATTTTCAAGTAAGAATTATATTCACAGTGTCCAGTCCATACCTATTTGGCAAATTTGAAGAAAGTACTGTATTATCTATCCTATCTTGGTGATAAATAAAAAGTTTTATGCTTAAACCATTTTTTAAACAAAGAAGGTTATCTTTATTTTTTCATTCAATAACTATATTTATGATTCATTAATTACATTAATTATATTGATTTATTATATTCATGATATTATGTCCTGATACCTCTGTCCATTTGTGGGGCTTTTCCATCACACAAAACAGAAATTCTATACTTAGGAAATTATTGTTCTATATTACTTTCTTCTCCATCTTGAGATAATCTTTCTGTCTCTATAAATTTGCATATTCTATATATTTAATGTAATACAATTATATAGTATTTGTCCTTTTTTTAAAATGTAAAAACATTTTATGTATAACTACAGGAGAAATAATACACAGATAGCTTGAACATAAAAACAGGTTATAATTCAAAAGTCCAGGGTTATTTGAAACTGGAAAATATTTTCTCTGTAGAAAATAGTAAAAATGATAACATTTCCCAGTGAGCCCTTTTAAGCCAAATAATAGCTGAATTATACATAAAAGTAGTGTTGGCTTTTATCAGCACTGGCCAAATTGAAGTTAATGCCTGCTGAACTTTGATCCTCCTTGCGGAAGTTCTACACATGTGTGGTTGTCTTGTTTATGTGTAGGCAGTGGGAGCAGTGGGAGAACTAGTGATTCAGGACATTTGGAAGAGGGGTGGGCAGAGAGTGATCTGGGGAAAGAAAATATAAAAAGGGAAAAGCAGAGCAGAAAAAGTCTCTTGATTGTCTGTATCTTGTCATGGTCACCTAACAGGTTTGGTTTTGAAAGAAGGGAACCAGGAGAGAAGCAAATGGAGATCTTCTGGGGCCTCTGTTGCCCTTCTTCCCACAGCCTTTTCTTCTCTGTATTGCTCTGCCCCCAGCTCCTGGCCTTGGAAGGTCCATCCTTCCCTTCCCTTCCCTTACATCCTCTGTCCTCCAGGCCTCACCCCTTCTCTCCCATATATAGCTGAAGTTCTTGCTCAGAGTTAGACTGACCGGAAGGATCTGTGTTCCTGGTGTGTCAGAACTGAGCTGATACTTTGGGGGCATTTTCCTGCGGGAACGTCTTATCATTGTGGGGTGGAGATGAGGGGATAAAACATCTGTACTTAAGCTGTCGCTCTCTCCTGTTTCCTCCTACTGATCCTCTCCATATTAATGCATGCGTTTTTGTTCTTGCCGGGTGCACTGGGAACATGATTTGATTTGAACAGATGTCATTGTCATTCCGAAAACGGCGTGGGCGAGCTGTGCTGCTGCTCATGATTGTCACTGAACTCTGGACTCTGAGGAATAGAGCAGGCTTTCGTGACTTTCAGAACTATACTTGTTTGCTAGGGCAGTCAGAGCAGAATGTCACAGGTTGGAGGAGGCATTGAACACAGAATTTCATTTTCCTATAATGCTTGAGACTAGCGTGTGGGCAGGGCTCGTTTCTTCCGCCCTCTTTCCTTGGCGTATAGATGGCTGTAATCCCCATCTTGGGCTTCCCTTCCTTTGTACCTTTGTGTGCTTAAATTTTCTTATAATGAAACTAGTTGTGGGGCTAGAGAGGTGCCTTAGCAGTTGAGAGCACATACTGCTCTTGCAGAGGGCCTGAGTTAGATTTCCAGCACCCACGTCAGGTGGCTCACAACACCCTGTAACTCCAGTTCCAGGGAAACCAATTATTTCTGGCCTTTGAGGGCATTGGCATTCACATGTACATACACATACCCTACATAATTATGCAGAACTAAAAATAATAAATCTTTAAAAATAGTAAATAAAACCAGTTATACTGGATTAAAGCCCCTCCAAAAGATTCATTTTAATGTAATTCCTCTTTAGAGCTTATCTCCAAATATGGTCACATCTCAAGATCAAGACTTCAATATAAGAGATGGCTCAGCCCACAGCAGCAAGAACCTAACGCTCTGTTGAAACCCTTATTACTAAGCTTTGCAGAGAGTTCTCTCCAGTCCCAGTGGTCTCTGTTGAGTGGTGACGGTTTCTGAATGTGACTGACTAAGCAGTGAGGAGGTAGACTAGATGACATGATGGCCTGGGTCAGGACTCTTCCTGAACCTCGGTTGCCAGATGGCCATGCCTCCAAAGCAGTTGAACTGGCTGAGTTCTTGACCATAGAAAGCACTGAGTATAACTAATAGTTCTCATTTCCTTTTCCTTCCTCCTCCTCCTCCTCTGCTTGCTTGCGTGTGTTTGACCTGTGATTCTCTTGCTTCAGCCTCCTGTGCTGTGATTGTATGGACACATGCCGCCATGTACGCTTTGTTTGGATTTCTTTTTGTTTTCCTTTGAAGAACCTAAGCGATAGCCTACTACAGAACCACCTAATTTCTATGTACATAGTTGTGAAAAAAAGAGGTAAACTTGGACTGTTCTCTTAAGTTAGTGTTTACTGAAACTGTAGTGACATTAGCAAGTTACCAGAAACTTCACTGTGAGACTGCAAAGGAGTTTTTAGTAGTAAAATATGAAAAAATTTAAAGTATGTTCAGTTGTGTGTTTTTTTCCCCTTTGGACAAGGTCTCATTATGCATCCCTTGGAAGTCTGGAATTTACCATATACTTACTTCATATATGAGTTTAGACTGGCTTTGAACTCATAGCGATCCACCTACTCCTGCCTCTTGAGCACTGGGATTAAAGGTGTGTGCCAAAGCTCAGCTGTTCTCTCACTTTTACAAGGGCTACCAAAAACTGTCCTGTTAGCCTTGGTGGCAAGACAGCATCTGTGTAGAGCTGTTGTTTTTCATTCGAACGCTCGCCTCTGATGTGTGCAGGCAGGTGTCCCTTCAGGGTTTAATGTACTGCACCTCTGACAGTTTGCATGTCTGGCTTTAGGCTGACCAGTTGAGATTTACTGACAGAGGAACAGAACGTAGAAGGAATGTCGATATGCTTGGCAAATGGAAGAAAAGTAAAGCACCATGAAAAATATTTTTATTGGAGGCCGGAGAGATGGCTAGCCGTTAAGAGTGCTTGCTGCTCTTGCAGAGGACTTGAATTCCCAGCTCACCACTGCCTGTAACTCCAGCTCTAGGGGATTTGATGCCCTCCTCTGTCCTCCCAGGCCACTGTCACACAGAGGGCGTACACAGATAGACAAACATACACATCTGTAAAAATTTAAAAACAAATCTTAAAAATAAACTACTTTTATTCATTGCAGTGTCCAGGTGGAAATAAAAACTACAGTGAAATTTATACTATACTTATATGTTAATTATTTGTTTCTTTTTATTTATTTGCCGCCTTTCTATATGATAAGCTCCAAAAGGATGGGGGCTGGAGTGCTGTGATTTTACTGTGTGTGTCTCTATGTGCTGGCTCATGGTAGGGGCTGTTCCAAAATACTAAGTGAGTGCTTATTGATTTAACAGATATTTATGTTGTGCCTACTGTGTGCCAAGGGCTGGAGGTAACACTGAAGGCTGTGGAATGAACAAAACTTACAACTTTTAGAATAATAGACTTCAACCAATAGCATATATTAATTACCAAGCCATACAGTTTTGTCCTCATAGACATAAGCTTCTGAAATATGGGTGCTATGTGCCTGACTGGTTGGAGCTGGGGTCCCAGGATGGAAGGCATCTTTGAGGAAGTAATGTATGACTTAACGTTAGAAAAATGAGTATATAAGACATAGGCTAATGGAAAAGTCAGTGGGAGATAAGAGGCGAGGGATGAGAGGAGAGATGGTACATGGCAGAGTAAGCAACTGCGCAAAAAAAATGTAGATGATGGATGTTCCTGTCATTTGTCTTCTGTATAAGATCTGTGGTACAGTTATAGCTTCATGCAAGTGTCTATGAAAAGATTGCTTTAGGCTGGAGATTTAAAATGGGTCACAAAAGCTCTTCAAGCTAAAATACACTTTGAAGACCAAGAAGATAAGCTCAGTTAAGGCAAGAATTATCTAAATATAAAAAGTACAAAGATACATTAGCAAAGATATATAACATCATGAAATATCAGAAATAGTTTGAAAATTGTCTTAATTTGGCAAGTCTCTTTGTTTAGTAACTGAATGAATTACTCCTCATAGTACTGAACAATCACAGACAGAATTCACTAATGTGGATCTCATTCATTAAAATAGTACTCCCCATCTGCTCTTTCCTAGTTTAGAATGGTGAATCCATCTCAGTCATTAAGATGGTAAAATATAGTATGCATGTGATTCTAAAACTGACTGTGTAGTCTTTAGATGGAGGGCTCCCTTGCTATGGGACTAATGACGAGGAATATTCCAAATGCTTTAGCATTGACTAAATTGCCTGTCATTAACATTGCTTCAGTACTTACATGTTCAGCTATTGAAAACTCTGTTCTCAAGGGCATTAGAGACAGGCGCCTGTGCAGAGCTCTCAGCTCCATGGCAACCTGGCTCCTAGGACATCGCTTTAGATAGTGCTTGTCTTAGCCAGTGTTATATTGCTGTGAAGAGATGCCATGACCACAGCACCTCTTAAAAAAGAAAGCAGTGTTTAATTTCATCTTGTTTACAGTTTCAGAGGTGTACTCCATTTTCTTCATGGGTGGGAGCATGGCAGCAGGCAAGCAGGCATGGTGCTGGAGAGGTAACTGAGAGTTCTGCATCTGGGTGCATGGGCAGCAGGAAGAAACACTGGGCCTGGCGTGGGCCTTTGAAATCCCAAAGCCCAACCTCAGTGGCATACTTCCTCCAAGGCCACACCTTCTCTAATAAGACAACTCTCCTAATCCCTCTTAAATATTGCCACTCCCTAATGACCAAACATTCAAATATATGAGCCTATGGGGGCTATTTTTTTTTCCAAGACAGGTTTCCCCTGTGTAGCCCTGGCTGTCCTGGAACTCACTCTGTAGATAGGCTGACCTTGAACTCACAGAGATCCGCCTGCCTCTGCCTCCCGAGTGCTGGGATTAAAGATGTGCACCACCACCTCTGGGCTGTAGGGCCTGTTCTTATTCAAACCACCACAGTACTCCAATTTGAATGTGTTTCATGTCTGATTGTACCAAGCAGGAATAAATTCTTTATTGTCTACCGATAAGTCACATTATTAAAATCTTGTAGGAAAACTGGCTGTGGTGCTCCACACCTGTGATCTCAGCACTTGGAGGGCAGGGAGGAAGATTAGAAATTCAAGGTCATCTTCTACAAAGTTGAATCTGGCTCAGTCAAGGCTGGTCTGGACTACATAAGACCTTGTCCCCAAAACAAACAAACCAAATAATAATAATAATAATAATAATAATAATAATAATAATAATAACAATAAACCAAAAATCTGGATAGAGATTGTGATGAAAGTTTCACAGCTGTGAGTTTATTAAGATCGTTGAGTTGTATATTTACAAGCAGCTGGTTTTTGTTTGCTGCTGGCCTGAAACTCAATACGCAGATGAGGCGGGCATCAAACTCACAGAGATCCACCAGCCTCTGCCTCCTGACTGCTGTATTTTTTAAATTTCTTTTAAATTTATTTTCATTTTTAAATTTAAAATTCTTATGCTTTTACTTTGAAAATGTGTTTGTTTGTTTTAATTAGTTAATTTGATGCTATGTTTCTGTATGGGTGTGCTTTCATGTGCCTATGCTTGCATGCAAGTGTGCCCATGGAGAGAGGTCAGAGGACAGATCAGGTTTGGGTTTTCCCCTTCTACCATGTAAGTGGGTTCTGAGACTCATCTGGTCAGGCTTGGTGGCAGGTGCCTTCATCTCTTGAGTCATTTCACTGTTCCCTAAATATATTATATTATATTATATAATAAATATATTATAGTGTATAATTTATACCTCATTAAAAGGCCTCAGAATCAGTAAAGGTGGGTGTTAAAGCATTAAACCTTTACTTCCAGCAACTGGGGTACAGAGACAGGAGGATCATGAGTTCAAGGCTAGCCTGTGCTATATAATGAGTGAGTTCCAGGCCAGTAGGGGCTACACAGAGACCTTGACTCAAAACAAAACAATCCCTTCCCCTGCTGTGTGGGCATTTGAACTATGTGGAAGTCACAAGACAACCGGTGGGAGCTGGTACTTCCGTTCCACCATGTGGATCCTGGGGTGTTGAACTTAGGTCACCAGGTTTGGTGGCAACTACCTTCCTTGTTGAACTATCTCCCCGGCCCCTGATTTATTTTAACTAAAAATAAAACCAAGGGCCAGGGGTGGTGGTGCACATCTTTAATTCTAGCACCCAGGAGGCAGACGTAGGTAGATCTCTGTGAGTTCAAGGCCAGCCTGATCTACATAGTAGGTTCTGGGACAGCCAGGGCCACATAGTGAGAGCCTTTCTCAAAAGCAAACAAATAGCCGCAACAGTAACTCAAGGGCCTGAGGATATGGCTCACCGGTTAAGAGAACCCACACGGCTGCTCACAGCCGTCCCTAACTCCATTCCAGGGCATCTGATGCCCTCTCTGGTCTCCTCAGGCACTACATGCACACGGTGAAAATAAAAACAATAGGGCTGATGAGATGACTCAGAGAGTACACACACACACACACACACACACACCCACCCACACTCACCTTCCCTCCTCCCCCCCCCCCCCCCCCCCCCCCCCAGTGAAGTGTAAAAATCAATGTTGGACAGTGTTTAGCTGCTTCATTCTATTAGTAGCTCTGCTCTGGAAGTAGGCAACTAATTGATGTTCAGTTATCAGATGATCAGGCCGTTCTTTTTGTCCCTCACGTTCCCCAGGTGTCTAGCCAGGGGTGCTGAATGTCCTGTACTTTTCTTTGCTCCTCTCAGCTTGTTCTGTGATTTGATGTGTCAGAGTTTCTTGCCTCCCTTGAGACTGAACTCTGGTCTCCTTGGTGCAGGTGGTTGCTCTTACTCGGGAAAGCAATGCTTGATGCAACCACACGCATGTGACCCACCCATGGCTGCTTACTGTGCACACAGCTTATTTCTTCTTTGAAGGCAGAGCCAGCAAGCTTGCCTCATGACGCACTCTACTTTTCATCCATTTTTCTGGCATGAACCCATTTTGCTTGAGCTCATTTTCCTCAGTGAATTCCTTAGGCATTGATAGTAACAGGTTGTTGTATACATCGGCAAGATGGCTGCCACCAAGCCAGACCATCTGAATTTGATTCTTGGGGACCCAAATGGTAGAAGGCGAGAGCTGACTTTCACGAGTTGTCCTCTGACCTCCACACACATGTTGTAACAGGAATGTACCCACACGTACAACACACACATAAATAAGTATAAAAAGAAAAAGGATAGCTTGGGCTGTTGAGATGGTTCAGTGGGTAAAGGAGCTTGCCGCTGTGCCTGACAACCAGAGTTAGATTCCTGGGACCTCCATGGTGGAAGATGAGAACTGACTCCGCACTGGTCGTCCTCTGACCTCCACATGAACACTCCACATAACATGAATGTCCGCCTCCCCCACCACACTAAATAAAATGTAAGAAAGTTTAAAAATGACAACTCTGATAATCAAGTTCCACTTCGCAGGTCTACTGAGATGGGGGCCCTGCCCCAGCTCTCCTACTCAGAAAGGACTGTGGCCCTGGAATGCTGGGTGTCCCTGCTCATCAGGCTACCTGGCCTGGTGAAAGTGAGTCAGTCCTGGTCTTCCTTTTTGAAACTGAAGAGAAGGTCTCATGATGTCAGAACCATGCTTCAAAGAAGAGTGCTCGTTCTCACCAAACATCTTTGCTTGCTCTATGAAATTCCTAAAGTCAGTAGCCATTTTTATCCCCTCCTCTCTCACACTAGTGGTTTTCCCCCCAGGATAGCCAGGTCTAATCACCTATACTAATTTTCTCTGACAAACAGATGCTGGACCTCAGCATTTTCTCCAGAATGCCTTTGCCTTTCTTGTGGTTTGCAGCATAGACAGGCTGAGAAGTATTCAACTCTTTGAAAGTTCTGCTTTGCTTTTTTTTTTTTTTTTGCTTAACAATTGTGCCTTTGAGTCATATTTGTCTTCTTAAATTTTACCATAATCAGTCAGGTAGAGTTTAGTAATGACATTTGACTTAGAAATAGATTCAGCTAAATATCCAGTTTAATTATTCTTCAGTTCTCCCTCTACAGAACAGTAGAGTGTGAACACGCTTCAGCCACGGTCTTTTCCCTCTTTGTAACAAAGCTGGCCTCCTCTCTGTTGTTCAGTAACATGTTCCTTATTTCTATCTAGGACTCCTTAGGATTGCCCTTCCCATATCTTCCCGTGTGTCAGACACCTTGTTAGGGATACATAAGCATCCCCTGAGAAGACTGAGGCTTTCTCTTTAGGTTTTTAGTTTCTAAGCTGTCAGTGGAATCACCTTTAAAGGTTCATTCATGACAGAGTTGGCTTTTCCCAGCATGTATTTCCAAACTCCTGCTACAGCCATAACCCAGTCCTCCACAGTTACAGGTATCTGCTACAGCAACCTTTGCTTCCTTGTCTACCATCTGTATGAGCTGGGACTCTCTAAAGAAACAAAGCAGGGGTGGGGAAGTGAAAGGGGAGGAAAGGTTTACTATGATGTGAACTGGATACAAGCTTGAGGACCAGCAAACCCTGTGCGGTGGTTCCAGGCCAGGCACCAATACCCCAAAATTGGAGGAACCAGTGCTGTAAGACATGGTCCAGACCCCAAAGTTCAAGAACCACTGTACCAATCTCTTAGGGCAGGAGATGACCCAGGGGGTGCATTAGCCTTTCCTCTTTGTTCTGTTCTTTCCAGTCCTCAGCACACTGGGTAGTGCTCCCCCACATTAGTGAGGGCACTAGTCTACCGATTTCAATGCGGATCCCATCTTGAGACAGCCATGTACACACACCCAGAAATGTACCAGTGTAAGGAGTCTGTCCTGCCAGCCAGCTCCCAAATAATGACATGGAGACTTATTCATTATGAAAACTAGGCCTTAGCTTAGGCTTGTCTCACTAGCTCTTATAACTTAAATTAACCCATTTATATTAATCCATGTTTTGCCTCATGGCTTTTTACCTTTCTTTCATCTTACACCCCCTGTTTCCTCTCTCTCTGGCTGGCGACTCTGCTTTTCTTCTTTCCAGAGTCCTTTCTGTCCCGGAAGTCCTGACTAACCTCTTCCTGTCTAGCTAAATTGGCCATTCAGTCTTTTATTACACCAATCACAGCAAATACATCTTCACACAGTGTACAAATATCCCACAACATACCAGCTATCACAATATCACTCAGTTGAATTGACATATAAAATTAACTATCAAAGGACCACTTAAAGGTACATCACAGAGGCAGGTGGACCTCTGTGAATTCAAGGCCAGCCTGGTCTACAGAGAGAGTTCCAGTAGAGCCAGGACTACACAGAGAAACCCTGTCTTAAAAAAAACAAAACAAAACAAACAAACAGAAAAAAAACCAAACAAAAAAACCAGTTGATGGTGGCACACACCCTTAATCCCAGCACTCAGGAGGCAGAGGCAGGCAGGCAGATAGTTCCGGGACAGCCAGGGATACACAGAGAAACCCTGTCTCAAAAAACCAAAATACCAAACCAAAACGAACAACAAAAAAGGTACATCACACAACACTAAAATTAAAAACTGGGTGCCATTGTTAGTGGTGGTGGCTTGTTGCCTGAGTCACAGTTCCACTTTGTTACCCATAACAGCCTGAGGGTGGGTGGTTCTTTTCAGAGAGTTCTACTCACATGAGGTTGGGACTGTGTGTGTGTGTGTGTGTGTGTGTGTGTGTGTGTGTGTGTGTGT
>CABHPR010133834.1:0-15329 GCA_902168415.1 Peromyscus melanophrys
AAATATGAGCAGTGGAACACAATAGGAAACAGTGTTCCATGACCTCTGCTTCAGTTCCTCTGTGGAATCCTTGCCCCAGCCTCCCTCAGTGAAGAATTGTGACCCAGGAAATGTAAAATGAAATAAGCCCTTTCTCCACAAGTTGCCTTTGGTCAGCATTTTATCATAGAAGCAGAGAATCACACTTGGACAGTCCTCACTAGTCAGAGCAGACCAACAACATCTGACTTATACCATGGAGGCCAAGAACACAGCAGCTTCTCAGTTCCTCAGGCTGGGGGCCTCAGCAGTCCCAATCTGGCACCCAAACCCTGGAAGGTTACAGGAGAACCACCCTTGGTCCAAGTTGGAAGCCTGAAAATGTTGGTGCTGATATCAGGGAAGGAAGCAGCCACAGAAGCAACAGAGTGAATTTCCTCTGTAGCAAGAGGAAAGGTAAAGGGAGCAAAAGGGGAATGGTCTTCCTCTGCCACATCATTTATCTGGCCTGCTACCAGAAGATGCCACCACACTTGGGGTGGGTCTTCCCACCTCATTTAAGGCACCCAACACAATTGCTTCATTGAAGCTTTCTGCTCTGGTGATACTCAACTGTATTAAGTTGACACAAGGAACCATCACTATAGTTCTCAATTGGCATAAACATGAGTGAGGGTACAGGGCTGAAGAGCAGACTATCTGGGTTGAAATTTGCCTCATGTGATCTTGACCCAGTCACTATTCACATTTCAATTATACCACCAAAAAGATGGAGTGTGTGATTTACAGACATCTTAGGGAGATGAAGGTGACCTTGTGTTTAGTGATAGAACCTCAAAAGCATGGTTCATGAATAACAATAGCAAATGAGATAAATTAAAGTATATTGAAACCCCCAGCTTCTGCTCTGTGAAAGGCATTTATAAGACAATGAAAAGACAAGCTGTGGCCTAGGATACTTCTGATAAAGGACAACAGGCCATAAAATGGCTAACATCTTTGAAACTGTCAATACCAAGTGCTAGCAGTAAAGTGGAGTCCTGGCAATGCTCTTTGGAAACTTCTGGGATTAGAAAGCAGTGCACTGTGCCCCCTGTCGGAAACTCTCTAATGAATGCTTTGGGTGGCAATCAGTCAATCAGCAATCAATAATTCAATAAAGTGCAGCAACTCTGGAAAGGAATTTAGCAGTTTGTTTCAAAGCTAAACAGAATCTCACCTTCATATCCTCCATTCATATTTTCAGGTATTTACCTAAATTCTTTGAAAAAATCTGTAACCCCACAAAAGTCTGCAGGCATATGTTTATATTCACTTTATTTGTAATTACTACAGACTTAAAGTAACGAAGATACTCTTCAATGTGTGAATGAATAAAAGCACTATGGTAATATTTCATAAAAAATGAACATTACTCAGCCACAAGGGAAACAACCTATCAAGCCATTAAATGACATGGGGAAATTTAAGTGCAAATTACTAAATAAGATAAACCAGCCCCAAAAGGCTATCTTCTGAATAATTAAAACTGTAAGACATCTAGGAACATGCTAAACTTTACAGATGGTGAAATAATTAGTGTCTGCCTAAGGTTTAAAGGTGATGCATAGGAGAATTTTTTTAAAGGTCATCATTTATTGTCATCCATATTGTAAGTGTGTTAACAATGCTTTCCATCTGTCAAAATCCACTGAACTTCTCAGCACACAGAGTAGGCCTTAACACATGAAAACTCACATACACACATACACACTCATGTAGAGGGACATTTCCTGTCCTGGCCGCCCACTCCCTGTCCCAGTAGCTGCTTCCAAATTACCACACAGAGACTTAATAGTATTTGTAAATGCTCAGATGACAGCTCAGGCTTGTTACTACCTAATTCTTACACTTAAATTAACCCATATTTCTATTTATGCTTTGCCATGTGGCTCATGACTTGTTACCTCATTTTCTATACTTCATGCTTGCTCAGTGGCTGGCTGACATCTCTCTAAACTCTGCTCTCCTTCTTTCCAATGTTCTCAGTTTGGCTTTCACACCTAACTTCCTGCCCAGCTACCAGTCTGCCAGCTTTTTATTAACCAATGAGAGTAATACATATTCAATGTGTAGAAAAGGATTGTTCCACAGCATTTCCCCCTTTTTGTCTAATTAAAAAGGAAGATTTTAACCTTAACATAGTAAAAGTATATACAACCAAAACAGTTATTAAGAATTACAGTAACAGTATCTAATTCATTTGCATTTGGCAAAATTAGAGAAAATATCTAATTATCTTATCTTGGTGAGTCTAAAGTTTTGTGTCTAATTTACTTTCTATTATAACTAAGGAAAACTGTAATTATAACTATTTAGTCTTCAGCTTCATCAAAGACCCCAGAGGGATGAAATATTACCTAGTGACAGGGACCTCAGGCTGCCTGGATAGCCATTCAAAGATTTTCTGTAACATTGGGGCATCCATTTTTGGCCTACATGCCTAGCATATCTGACAGACTTTCCTGTGAAGCAGGGAATTTTGAAGGACTGTCCTACCTTGTCTTGGCAAAGTTTGGCAGTCACTTTTGTTGCATCCTGCTGGTCCAGTATGGACACTATATTATCAGCAATTGAGGCAAGGGACGTTTCTTTGCCCACATGGCTAGCTTTTGCCATAAAGAAAACAAATTTCATGCAGAGTTTTTGTTTATTTGTTTGTTTTTTGCTGACCATCATCTTCTCTGAAGTGTATTGGTGGTGTCAGAAGCAGACATGTCTCACTATCAGGAAATAGTTATAAAATGTAATTAAAACATCTTAAATGTCATATTCTGTAGGTCTTTGAAGTGTTTGAAGATTACCTATCTATCTGAAATATATCTTTGTATATCTAGAAAAACCTACCTAACATGATTTTAAGTTTGACTATTATAGATGACTGTTAATCTATATTTTCAAATTATACATTACATTTTTAAATGAGATGCATAAACATATCTTAAACAAGAGTAGAAATATACATACAGTATAACAAAATTAACTTTAAATTTATATCAATAAACTAAAATCCATACCAAAGTAAAATATTTTCAGATTGACAGTTGTTTTTTAAATTAAAATAGATTCAATAATCTACCCTTTTCCCCCATTATTTCTATATCATATCCTCCTTTCTTTTTTTAGAAAGAGATTAACTATGACCGATAACAATTTATAACCAGCCCCCTTAAATGAAAACAAACATTTATAGCCAATATATTGAGAATGTGGATGTAACTTTCTAGACTACTTTCTGTTTATTAGGGGATGCTGGTAATCTTTGAGGGCCCCTGAGAAAACCAGGATAATTGTTAAGTCTTGGCTGGTGTATTCCATGAGGCTGGATCATCTCAGTCAGCAGTCTTGAAGCTGTTTTGGATGTTGGATCATCTGGGTTATTTTTTATTGGTGTCTGGTTCCTGTTCTGAAAATATATAAACTTTTAAAAGTAACATACATATCCACATTAATATAAATATAAAATGTGCATTGTACATAAGTCACCCAAAGATGATTTTTTTTGTTTTATGTTTGAGCAGGTAAAATATGTGTCACATGTCTTGTAGTTACTTTAGGTTCATTTTCTCACACCTGTAGTCAGGATTTCAGGGGGTCTTCCTCAATCAAACCTGATTTTCCATAACCAGGAATGAATTCATAGCTTTTTATTTCCTGTGGAAACAAAAGCATAATCTCTCTCCCAAAGTAACTTATCATTTGGCTTAAATTTTGAAGTCAAGATAATTTTAAAATATATAGGTTGATTTAATTTAGTAGCTTTCACAATCAAATACTTTTTAGCAGTTAGCATTCACCTATTAACAGTCAAAAAATCCAAAGACAACACAATCAAATATAGAATCCAGACTCTCTATGTATTTTCCATCTTTATGTGACTTACCATATTTTTTGTTACTCTACTTCCTTTTTAAGAACTTTATTATTATTGTTAAATCATTTTTTAGATCTATGACTGTTTCTACCCTTTTTCTTCTCTCTCCTAAGCCTATGCATATTTTCTTTAGGATACTGTGACCCATTTAGAGGCCTTTTTGTCTGAATCTGTCCTTACTGTATATCTTTAACCCTTTCTGTCTGTATGAGCAAAACTCCTAAATCTGCCATGCAGCATGAGGCTGGGAGTTGTCTCTCTATACCACAGCCTGTGTGAGACTACAGGAATCCTCCATGCTGTAGCTCAAGCCTGCATGCTGCAGCCAGGGGACATGTCTATATACCATGGCCTGCATGAGAGACATGAACTATGAAGCTGCTCTTGGCTTCATTTTTTGCACATCTAGAACCCATTTTGAAAGCTTTCTCAGGCTTTATGTGGATGTATGTACCCCACATTGGACTGCCATATGTAAAAGGACATTTCCTGTACTGAATGCCCACTCCCTGTTCCAGTAGCTGCTTTCAAATTAGCACACAGAGACTTAAATATTATTCATAAATGCTCAGCTGATAGCTCAGGCTTGTTAATGGCTAACTCTTACACTTAAATTTACCCATATTTCTATTTATGCTATGCCATATAGCTCATGGCTTGTTAACTCATTTTCTATACTTTCTGCTTTCTCAGTGGCTGGCTGGCATCTCCTTAGACTCTGACCTCCTTCTCAGTTTGGTTTTCATACCTAGCTTCCTTCCCAGCTACCAGCTTGCGCGCGTGTGTGCGTGCGCGTGCACGCGCGCACACACACACAGACAGATAGATAGATAGATAGATAGATAGATAGATAGATAGATAGATAGGTAAATAGATAGATAGATAGATAGATAGATAGATAGATAGATAGATAGATATGTATTTAGAGGAAGTAAGCACTGTGGATCCAAAATAAGGAAGAGATGAAAATTCACTAAGATACAGAAATTACTTCATAGAAAGGAAATGTGTTTGTTGTCAAATTAACACAAACTAGAGTTATCTAGAAATAGGGTTCCTCAACTGAGAAGATGTCTCCATAAGGCTGGCCTATAAGCAAGTGTCTAGGACATTTTCTTGATTAATGATTGGTGTGGGAGTGCTAGCCCACTCTGTGCTGCCATGTCTGGGCAGGTAGTCCTGAGCCATATAAGAAAGCAAGCCAGTATGTCGCATTCATTTGTTCCTCCCTGGCCTCTTTAGTCCCTCCTTCCGGGCTCTTGCTTGAGTTCTTGACCTTACTTCTATTCATGACAGATTAAAAACTGTTTTCTAAAACAAACCCTTTCCTCTCCAAGTTGTTTTTGGTCATGGTGATTTATCATCGCAACAGAGAAGTCAGCTAGAGCAGGAGTAGAGTGAACAATGCTGCATTAAACTCAGAAGTAAGTGTAGTCTGTAAAATTAAAGGGTAAATAAGTTACATTTAAGTACTGTAGATGAATCAGTAAAATTGTATCTTGTAGGGGTATGGATTAAATATGTACTAATACACACATAAATATTTTCTTAAAGTTACAGTGAATACACTGAGGGCTTGGGCCTTGTTTTTAATGCTGTTCTCCAATAAAGGGCACTATCAACACTTGGAAAAAGGAATGATTTTAGAAAGGGCCAGGGAATATGCAAGGCGAGCCTGGAATACCTCGTGGTACAATAAAGTAAGGAAGTACTTTAAAAAATATTACACTCCATGGTGACGGGTTCAAAGGACTCAGGAGCCAATTGAACAAGGTCCCAGTAGACAGAAGGTGAGATAACAAATGGGAAATGAATGAAGTAGGGATGGGGAAATGGATCTGCCAGTAAAGTGCCTGATACACAAGCTTGACAAGCCATGTTATATCCCAAGCATCCATACAAAAGCCAAGTGCAGTGGGTTTCTTGTGTAACACTAATTCTGGAGGGCAGAGGCAGATGATCCTGACCATTGGCCACCCAACTCAACTGAACTGATGAACTCCAGGTTCAGTGAGAGATCTTGTCTCCAAAAACAAGAGCCACACACACAAAGGCACCTAGAATTGATCTCTGCCCTTCAGGCACACACATATGCATATACACCTACTGGAAATACTGCCTGAGTCAGTTGACTAAGGTTTACTACATAAACCAAGCATAATTGCTGTTATGCCCTTGGTACAATGAGATTAAATGACTGCCTCTAGAGTTCTATTCCAAATCACCTAAAATTTCAGAATAATGTGTAAAAAAATGGGACGAATGAAAACTGAGCAGAGTTCTATAAATTATTTGTCAGACTCTTCAAAACAAGAAAACTGTTGAGAAACAAGAAAACTGTTGAGAAATTATAGTCAGAAATACCAAGAAAGCAATTCTGCACCATCTTAAGAATAATTTCCAAGAGCCACATTTTTTGGTTCAAATGAATGAGCTTAAGTATCCAGCAAGAGAGAGGGAGAGAGGGGGGAGGAGAGAGAGAGATACAGAGAAAGAGATGGATGGACAGATGATAGAAACAGACAGACAGACATGCAGATACATAAACAAACATCATCAAATCAGGTGCTCAAAACATTCAGCAGTAACTGACTGGGGTAGCCAGCTGGAGTTTTCCATAGAGAATGTCCTAGGCATAGCAGAGTATCCCACTAGGTACAGATTCCAAGTAAAGGAATGAGGAGCAACAGATAGAACTAACATGATCAAATTGGGCACTCACAATACAGAGCAAAAACTGGCCTGGAGGTTGAGGTAGGTAGCTGGAGTTTTGTAATGAGCTTTCTCTTCATGGCTGAGCTTCCCATAGCTGCAATTCAGCTTCTCTTTCCCACATAGTTACCTTTATATCACTGGATAAACCATAACAACATCTGCTGGAAATGGTTTATTGCCTAGCTATCCTCAAGGACACTCGGGCTATATCTTTCCTTCCTGTCATGTTGTTGGGGGATGATGTGGCAGCCATACCACCCTCAGACAAAGGACCTTGGAGGACACTGTGAGACAAACATACTTGGGTTTGAAGTGAGAGAATAACCCTGCTTTCACAGCCAGCTTCTCAGTGACTTCAAACAGCACAGTTTGCCAATACAGTATACATTGTAGAGGTAGATGGTTGGATTATTGTGGATGGGATCTAAAGGCAGAAGAAAAGCATTAGGTGAAAAGTATGACTTTCATTAATAGAATATCAATATTGAGTCATTATACAATACAATGCAAATATACATATTGAGATAAGATAGTAACAACTGGGTGTAGCCTATACAGGAACTACTATCTTCAAAGTTTTTTGCTTAAATCTAAAATTGTTGTTAAAATAAATTTCACTGGAAGGTTGGTATGGTAATAGATGTGTTTTTGCTTATAAAACTATCTGAAATAAGTGCACTTAACTATCTCAGTTTTTACAGTGTCCCTTGTTATTGTCTAATGTGCTAGCTTTTATCCCTATTATCTTTTCATTCAAGGACATTTAAGTAAAAAGAATATGAATATCCTACATGGGGCCAGGATTGCCCACAATGTTCTCAACTATGCCTATGCATGAGTATTCTTTCTGAGGACAGTGGCCAAAGTCTTCCTTTGTTTCCAGACTGTGTGAAATGTAAATGTTTTGTTTTGTTCTGATGCTGGGGACTGAATCCAGCGCCTCATTGATGCTAGTCAAGCATGTTATCACTGAATTGTACTCAAAACCCCTTGTCTTTTTGTCTCAATTACTAAAAATCTTTGGATAATGTGTTTCCTAGAGGGTTATTTGACAGACACCACACAATTTGATGTCTCAATTTTTCAACGTTAATTCAATGTCAAAAATTTAGCCTTTCAGATCAGAACTATAGAAATTCACTGAAGGTTCCCCCAGTTTCCATTTGTATGCATGTAAACAGATGTAGATTTTAGGTTGTCTTCTTTAATATTTGTTTTAAGATATAATTGTCTAAAAACAAAAAGATAAAACATGTCCTGAGGGCCGGGCGGTGGTGGCGCACGCCTTTAATCCCAGCACTCGGGAGGCAGAGGCAGGCGAATCTCTGTGAGTTCGAGGCCAGCCTGAGCTACCAAGTGAGTTCCAGGAAAGGCGCAAAGCTACAGAGAGAAACCCTGTCTCGAAAAACAAAACAAAACAAAACAACAACAACAACAAAAAACATGTCCTGATGTGATGATACTCTTGGGAGAGCCAAATACAATTTCTAAAGCCTAGTATTGTGGCACTCACATATGATCCCAACACTCAGGAAGCTAGGGCAAGAGGGCTGTTGAGTTGAAGGTTTTCCTGGGACACATAGTAAGACCATGTCTCAAAAAATTTTGAAAAAAAATCATCAAAATACTTGTCTCAAAAAGCTGGAAAAAAATCTTCTAAATATTTAAGTTAGTGAATTATAATTTTTAGAAAGAAAGCATTTTGTTCTTGATAATCCAGATTAATAGTTTGTCCAGAGTCATTTCTGAGTCTTTATGTGTGGGTGGACAATGAGCTGTACCTCCTATTCTGATGAAAGGTTGGTCCTCCAGCTTGACACTGAGTCAAGCGGTCTGCTGTCTTGCATCTTTATATCCTACATCAGTATGTCTTTGTTACTTTTCCAGCTGGGCCTTCTGCATACGCAGCCTGCAAATTCTATCTTCTAATAGAGGAAAATAGAATGAAATCATTTCACAAGTTACTTTTCTCATTGGTCTGCACTTTGAGGGCAAGTCCATCATGGCAAGGAAGACAAGAAAGATATGGCAGAAACCCTTGGCTGCTGATCACAGAGCATCTGCCATCAGAAAGCAGAGAGTAAAACATTAAGCTAGTTTTCTCTGTTTTATACAGTCCAGGACCCCAGCCTATGAAATGATGCTAATCATATTTATGGTGGATCTTCCCACCTTATTTAACCAAACCTCAATAATCCCTCATAGGTATGTCTAGGTCTTTGTCTCCAAGGTGATTTTAGGGCCTATCAAGTTGGCAACTCTATAAACCTCACATGTAATTTCTATGGAATGGCAGAGAACAAAACTTGAATGAAAAAATTCCTGCCTTATGCACTGGAGAAATGCATAGCTTTTAAGACACTGAGACTCTCACCTGCCCCCGCAGGTGCAGCAAACTGGGGCACAGTTAGACCTGGCCACTGAGTTTCCACGGAACTCTGAGAATGTAGAGTTCTGTTTCTTTGATGACTCCAGTTTTTTGTCACCTACCCATGAGCACCACAACCATAACTTCATTTCCACTCTCAACTCTAAAAGTGAAATCCTTTCGAGTGTCCTTGATATTGCTGTTGGATTTCTAAATAGTGCTGCTCAATTCCTGTGCATTCTTTTTTTGAAATTATTTTAAACCAAGATGTTCTCTAAAAGGATTTATAACTTACCATTAGAAATCCTCTTCATTGCTTTTTAGCCCTTCAGGATTTTGTATGGATTACTAAGGGGATTTCTTTTAATCACTAGGGAAATATGGCTGCAGCTATTATATCTTAAAAAGAAAAAAAAAATCTCCAGCATAGCCCGGCAGTGAGAAATGCATTTACATTCCCTACTAGAACAAGTTTCTCAATAACCCAAACACATTTCTTAAAAGTATTTTAATTTGACAAGAACTCGTAAAATGGTGACATAAAACACTGGGGATTTCAACCCACCTGTGTATGTGGTTTGCTGATATGGACATTATTGAACATCAAAACACAGGTTTGAAACATGGGGTCTAGGGAGTAAGTAATGATGCTGCAACTCACACACACACACATGCACACACACACACAGACACACACACACATGCACACACACACAGACACACACACGCACACACACACACGCACACACACACATGCACACACACACACACGCACACACACACATGCACACACACACACATGCACACACACACACATGCACACCCGCATGCACACACACACATGCACGCACACACACACACACACACATCCAAACACATGCTTGCTTTGCAACAATGCCTGCAGCACTTGTGAAGAAGGGCAGGCACTTTCACAAACTGTCAGTCGTGGTCTTCCTGCCTCTACAATCAGCTAGCCATGGGTTATTCTCCACTCCCCAAGTAACTTCCTTTATCATCTGTTTGCTATTTCCATTCCTCCCAGTAAGCATGTTCCTGGTGGTTTATATTTTGAGCAACTCATTTGATTGGCCCAGATCATACAAAATAATGTGTCCTTACATTTAGTCAAACTCAAACTATTCGTATGTTAAATAGCCCATCATATTTACTGCTTTTGCCTATACTGAACAGGAAGAAACAGGGTATATATACCAAAGTTCATACCCTGGGAACCATTTGAAAACCTACCTGCTATGGATGGCTACCAGATTTATCTCTTCCCTGGTCATGTTTGATGATAGTTGCTTATTAACAGAAAAAAAGAATGGGTGTCCCATATCCATACTGAACAAAGAATTAATAGCTAGAACAATTATCAGCACATAAAACCGGTTTGTCCTTTTTCATCCTCTGAAGATTTAATATGATAAATTGGTTTATAAGGTTTATATGACCTCACATAATTATGCAAGTCACAGGATGAACTGTATTTGTAATAGAATAAGGATTAGGTCTTTGAAACAAAACATTCTTAATTAGAAAAAAATGCAACTTAGCATCTAAATTTGGTTGGGTCATTAACTCAGTGAGATAGAATTTTTTTTAATCACAAGGACAGACACTTTGAAAGAGTTTAAATGTTTGTAACAATGATATATAAATATTGCCTGTCACACAGAGTCAAGTAAAGGCAGTTCTAAAGCAAACTGAGGTCCTGTGGATCTCAGGTAAAAACATGATTAAATTAAACTGAGCTAAATCTCACAGATGCAGGGCATTTGTACTGAGACTGGGGGCAAGTCAGGGTAATAAGTTTAGTACTCATTACAACTTGAACATGTAATTTTTTTGTCCGTAATTAATATAGTTCTTCCAAGACCATTATTAATTAATGATGAAAATAGCTGCTGATGAAGACTCAATCAAGTTTGTAGTTCTAATCTGTTGGTTCAGTCCCGTGAAATGGAGTTTAGTCTTTTAAACTAAAATGATCAGTATCAATAGACAAAAGGAACTGACCCCTCTGTTTTCGGTCCCCCATGCCAAAGGTATTTTTTCAAGTGGCATACAAAGTATCTGGATGAAGGAATGTGGTTGACTAAGTCTCTGTATGAGGTAGATTACAGTCTGAGGGCCATGGTGTTCTTTGGTTTTTCTATCTGCTGAGCAGTCTCCCTTCTTCATCTGTCTCTTGCATGCATAGCTTACTCTCAGGTGACTCGTGGCATTTTCAACCAGGTCTCTTTCCATTGGCTATAGTTCCTGATGACCCTTCCCACTCAGTCTTTGATGATCTTCTATGATACTATAGCTGCCTCTGCCTATTGACCATAATGACTATAAGAGGTAGTTTGTCAGGGATTAATATCCCTAAAGTAGGGTCATCTTAGTCTTGTTACAGCCACCCTGGTAAAGCCTCCCAATTCCCTAGCAGCTTCTAGTCCTTTTGACGTCATAGGAATCATGGATAGTGCAATAATTTGAACTTTCAGCTCTCCCTGCTCTTCTGTGGTCCTGTGGCATTGTTTCACTGCTGCATGAAAATGCCCATGGTCTATCCCCTTCCAGTGACAAATGCCAATGTTTGTCTTCAGTATTACTCTTGATCATCTGATTACTTTCACTCATTGGACTATGGTTCACAGTAGAACATTGGGACTCAATTTTGCTTGTCTTTCCTTCTAGTTTTGAATTTCCTGTTAAATTGTGGAGCCTTAAGGTGGAGAGTGAGTCTTCACCCATCATTCCTATTGTTTGGATCTTCGTTATCCAACACTGCATATTAAAGATTAAATTGCCCTTTCATGTGGTGAATAAGAAAAACTTAGATTATATTAAGAAAAAAACAGGACTTGTAAGATAAGTGTCTTACAACTGCACTGAATCTTTAAATGTCTGAAGCCAAACTTGCTTCACTCTCAGAACTGCCTCTTCTGATACTGCCCTTCCACCCTGAGACAGATGCGCACAGTGGAACTACTGTGGCCCATGTCTAATAAGACGGTAGAATATGAAAAGAGGAGTACATTGGTGGTTTTAAAATCATACTGATGAAGGTTAACTATTATTTCAACCAGCAGGGAATCTAGGTAAAGATGTAGAATTAACACACATACAGTAGAAAAGGTCTGTCAGTGTGACTTACAGTGTCTAGGAGACCATTATGCCATTGGGATTCTTTAATCACTTCAAAACCACTGCTAAAAATTATGTTTCATTGGGATTTAAATACATACCACTGGTACATAACTATGTAGTGAAATAAAAATTCATGTTTTCTTTATTAAACGTGGAAATATGATAGGGAATGACACCAGAAGGTGACGCCAGCTGCTGAAAACCCATTCCTGCAAGATGCATAACTGTTGGTGAGGCTCAGGCCCCTCAAGCCCTGTAACTTTTTCATTTTACTTTCCTGATTATGTCAAGGGTGGGAAGAATGGAAGAGAACACTCAGCCCATTGGAGTTTGTTGCTCTGATTTACAAGCTGAACATTAGCGAGTTTAGTTTGTCCTTTCATGCAAACTCTCTGATGTCATTGAGAAAGAAGTCTGCCTTTAGATAGCTGCTCTTCTCACAAGATGAATTGCATGCCAGACAGGAAACTGCTGCATTGTTCTCCCTATTTCCACTCCTGATACATCTTTATTTGTGGAGGTAAAAGTAAAAGGGATTCAAGCTGGCCCCTTACCTGAACAGCTCCTTTGATAACATCTAATCCCTGTAGGGGGGGGGGAGGACCACTTTTCTCTACATTTCTGTCACCTCTTAGCTACACAGTTGCTGTGCTGGTTCTCCCATCAAGCAGGTATTTATTGTCTATTGATCATTAGTTTGGCTTAATCAATTTCCCAGAGTTTATATGTAAAAGGTCTTCTCCCTTCAATGTGGCATAGGAGGCATTTATTCTAACTCTGTAAAGCACACTTTGATCATTGCCTTTTTAAGGGGTAGACATGTTGTTTTCATATTTTTATTTTTAACTTTTGAATTAGCATACAAAATAATGTATCAGACTGTGCTTGCTTATGTTTATGACCACTGACCTCCCATGTCATCCCTTTATCTTCCTTTAGAAACATTCCTTTCCTCATTTGGCCACCATTCTATTTTCATGACTATTTATAGATATATGTATATGTGGTATGTGTGTTTCAAATTCTGATTCTGCTCATAAAAGGAAAGCATGTTTGTCTTTTTGAGTCTGGTTTATAACTCTTAACTCAATGATCTCCAGTTTCATCCATTGTCTTTGCAAATGACTTAATTTCATTCTTCCTCATGGCTGAATAAAACCTCCATTGTGTTCATATACCACATTGTCTTTATTTACTATTCAGTCATCTGTTTATGAGCTTCTAGGATCATACTATTATAAGTCTGTAATGCATATGGAGACATAAGTCCCATTCTATTGAATGCCCTTCATTATGACATGTTTTCTTGCTTTGAAGCTTGATTTGTCTTTTGGAAGAAAGCAAAAGTTCCAGAGCCAACTTTGGTGACTAAGGTAGGGGCTCTCAATGGGTAGTCCTCTTTCCTGCCAAAGTTAACAGCATGATTTCCTCAAGGATTTATTAAATAATTACTCAAGTACTTTCAAGCTACTTAAGGTTGAGCTAGCTTATCAAGCCTCTCCACTTACACTTGCAAGAAAAATCTGTGCAAATAAGCAAGTTGGAGTTCCCATTCAGGAAAAAAATTAAATAAATGAGCAATTGTTATGTATGTCCCAGATACTAACATTTCTAAAAATTTCTTATTTACAACCATAGTAATGAAACCATGGATGAGTAGGCAAAGCTAACACAATTTCTAATTGTCTTCCAGAAGTGTGTGTGTTCTGCATGTATGTGTAAATAAATGTGTGCATGCACACCCAGAAGCCTTTTAGGCAAGTTTCCTATTGTTTTCTTGTGTTTCAACAAATATGTAAGCCTTCAGAAAGTTTGACCGACAAGCAGATGGATATCACAGAATTCTTCAGAAATCTCTAAGCTTCATGAAACCAGCCCAAAACACTTTGCCCATTGATAGCAGGGGGAACTGAGACAAACGGCAAAGGTTTGCCAATATAGTTTTGTTCTGTTCTTTTAATCCAAGGTCTTGACACTAGTCAAGGAAAATGAAATTTCCAGCAATCTTGGGCTGAAATTTGTGACCAATCAAACTTTGTGTATATCACCATATTTTATTTTACTTCTGCATTTTAAGTGAGTGCAAGGTCTGATAGCCATGCTTACATGAAGTTTTCAGAATCAAACACAAGAATTCGCAAACCCTTATTCACTGTTTCCTTTATTCTGAATGCAGTTAATGAGAATTCAATTAATTGAGCACAGATTCATTGTGCCAGTATTGGGAAACTGCTGCAATTGAATATTTTCTGTCTCACACATCAGCCAATGTTCTCTGGTTCGTTGCTCACAGTCAACATGAAGGCTAGTAGATTTTGTAAAGAATTGAATACATGTACAAATTACCCTCTGGCAGTGAAAGTAGACGGAGGCAATGGAAGCCTGGCTGCCTGTAAGAAAGAATTGAGACTAAGGTACCCACATGTCCTTCATAAGCATTATCCCTCTGGTTGTCTGCCCTGCTCCGTGATGCCCACCATGACCAATTTAGTGACACTTCAAATGTAAACAATTACAATTAATTGTGCATCCTGTGATACCCAGACTGAAAATGAAAATTTAATCCTTCTGTTTGTAAACATTTTGCAACCTTAGCTGAAGGGGTGATGATTTTAATTTTAACTGTTTGGCTTTCTATAAATTCGTTACTCAGAGGGGTGTCAACTTGGAGATTTGGGTGTGTGCTTCCTGGAAACACTATTTTGTGGCTTTTGATGTATGAGATAGGATATAGTTGGTGAAAATGAGTCTTAACAGAGAAACTGGCCATTAGTCACTCTCCTAACTGAGGCTCACTGGTTCCCATTGTTGGCTCTAGGGGTCACTTTGCCTATACTTCCAGTCAACTATTTATCCTAGATACATTTAAAATGACAATTGAACTCATATTAATATAACAGAAAAAGGAGCCTGCAGACTTAGGCCAGATGGTGGTGGAAGGGAAGCAGTGAGTGGGCCTTTGATTATAACCCTTGGTAGTTTACTCTCTACATCTCTGAGTAGTGATCATTTACGAATTGAATCAATAATAATTTATTTCCCTGACTTAAGCCTGGTGAAGTCTCTTGTTCAAGAAGAGACATAAGGAATGAGGCCTGGGATAGAGTGTTCTTCTAAAATATATGAGGCCTGGGTCCAATCCTCAGCATGTATGCTGGCACACACATTTACACACACACACACACACACACACACACACACACACACACACACACA
>CABHPR010133834.1:17251-37558 GCA_902168415.1 Peromyscus melanophrys
GTGTGTGTGTGTGTGTGTGTGTGTGTGTGTGTGTGTGTGTGTGTGTGTGTAAATTTGTGTGCACCATGTCCATGCATGTGGAGGCCTGAAGAGGAAATTGGATTCTTTGGAGCTAGACTTAAAGGTGATTTTAAGCTGTCTAGTGTGGGTGCTGGACACTGAGCCCATATCTTCAGCAAGAGCAGTAAACACTCTTAGTTACCGAGGCAACACTCTAGCCTGCTGCCTTTAGATAATTTAAGAGTTCTCTTTCCTTCATTACTTCCTCCTCTCCCTCCTCTTCTCTTCCACTTCCTACACTTTTCTTCCTCCTCCTTTTTTCAATTTTTCTTTCCTTTCTTTTAGATACAAATATTCCTATAGAAAAATACATACATATCTAGTTATGTTAGCTTGTATCTCAGTAATCCCTGTTTAGGTTTCCTGCAGCAGGGATAGAGCTAAAATAGAGCTCATGCTATTAGGAACTCACAGTGCTTCCATTTATTTTGTTTTGCACAAAAAAGCAATGCAATTATGTGTTTTGAGTTGTGGTAAGAACATTGTATGAAAAATGAGGAGGAGAAATAAAGACAAATTAGAACATAATTAGGAGGGCTGAAATTCAGCCAGTCCCTTTCAACCTTCCAAGTTGGAGACAGGTGAACTTGGAGAGCATACACCACATGTTACTTCCCACATAGAGAGTCCTCCTACAGGAATGTGGGGAAGAAGTGATCATTAAAAATCACCAAATGAGAGGGGAGAGAGGAAGCTAAAGGCCTGAAGGAAGACAGAAAAATGATAGTGATCAGTTTTATATTAGAGAGTGTTATATTAGGGTTTTTTTTTAAAGATTTGTTTTATATATGTATGTGAGTTCCTACATGTGTGTGGGGGCACCACAAGTGTGCTTGATACACATGGAAGCTGGGGGGGCTGTTGGATCACCTAGGGATGGACTTATTAGCCATTGATAGCTGGCATGTGGTTACTGGGAACTAACCCAGGCTGTCTTCAAAAGCAGCAAGTACCCTTCATCACCAAGCCATCTCTCCAGCTCCCAGCAGCACTTGCTAGGCCCCTCTCCATCCAACTTCGACCAGAGATGGAAAGTGTCTTTCCCAGTCTCTGCTTAAACCCACGTTGGATGCTCAGGGAATTTATTATACAATATTGGTAGTATCTTTTTTATTAAAATGCTTCTTTTTTCCAACCACAGATCTGCACAGGCAAAGTGATTCCCCCAGGAGATCTTTTCTGACTGGCTCTAATTTTGTGTTGAGGGGATGATTTACTTGGGGGATGTTTTGTGGAGAAGACATCCCATAGTTGAACTTGGAGATAGGTTCACATGTGCACAATCATGTTGCTTGTAGCTAAGCCTCCAGGATGGGAAGCTGTAGACTGTAGCCTATTTTAGCAGATGCATTTGAGCTTTGCTCATTTGGAAAAATGGGAAGATTAAACCAATAGTTACTTGGTGGTTCACTGTGAGGATTAAATTGTGGATCCAAAACACTGTATCACATCACCTGGGTGTGGTAGAAACACTTGATAAATAGTAGCTCTGTTGTAGGAACTGGTAATCAGACTCAAAGATATTTCTAAAGAAAATGTACCATGACTGCATCTTTTCTGTTCTGTATCCCATTGACATATGACTCCGTGCTTTTAATTATGAAATTTGCTCTTGCTAATTGCTTAGTCATTAATTCACTTACATGTTCATGTTTCCCATGAGTACCTCAGAAGTACACTCATTTCTTGTTGTCCCTATAGAAGCTTCATTGCCTGGAGGTGGCTTTTTTTTTTTTTTTTCAAAATCCACATTGGAGAATCCTTCAAATCTAAACTACTATAACGATCTGATCTGGTGTTGAATTTGCAAAGGAAATGCACTAGAGTTCCACCTCTCCATTTCTGCCTATATTGAGCCCTTAATCAAAGACCTAAGATCAAAGAAGAGAGCCGGGAGGAAGCAGAATACAAAAGGAGTGTGATGGCGGGGCAGGGGGTGGGGGTTAAAGAAATAGTGTTTCCAGAGTTTATTTTACCCAAGATGTTTCTCACTCACATTCTCCTCTGTGCATGTGGCCACCCACTACCTGCCCCCTCCAATATGGCATCTAACTCAACCTTTGAAAAGAACCAGCCCCATGCCTCTCAGTCAAATCATTTTGGCTACTGACTGGAGAGTCTGGAGCCCCGTAGGCAAGAGTCTGAGGGGTGTGTAGTACTGGGGCAACTTCTGCTGACCATTTTCTTTTGGTTTTCTGACAGGCAAGTAGGTACCATTTCTAGCTGCTCTTTTGAGTTTCCTCCGTGTTCAGCAACAACAGCTTTACCACCATGAAATAGACACATACATGATGTTCTTACATGCTTGCTTAAAAATGTTGAGGTCTTTGTGAAAAATAGGAAGAATGTGCCCCTGGTGTGCTGTCTAAAATGTCATTCCTCAGCCACCACATGGGTAGTGGTTGACATCAGCCCCGTTATCTTACAGTCACCACAGTGGCATCGCCAGACACCTTCTTTTCCATCATTCTAGAAGACACAAAGTGATTTTCATTTTGAATAGAGCCTGGAACTTAGCATGGCCAAGATAGTTATAGTGCAGTCAGTTCAGAGTCATGCTCCCACTTATTCTCTCTGTCCCACGTGAAGGGAAGAAAGTGTCAGACCAATGAAGCTAGGATGCAAACATGTAAACTGCTCCCAGCATGTGGTCCTTAGACCAGAGGCTAAGCCAGGACACCTCTCTGCCAGGTGTGTCATGTTCAAACTCTTCCTTTTATGCCCATTTCAACATGATTTAGACTTGGTTTCATTATATGGGTATATAATGAAGATATTTATAATGCTTTCCACAAGACTTTCAGCACATTTGACATACTTTCATCAAAGAGAGCCCGAATTTGGGTTGACTTCCATTTTTGTTATTTAATCATGTGTGTATTTATATATTTCCACCAAGTAGAAGGCTCCACTCTTTCTACAAGCTTAGAGCTTTCAGTTTTCCACACTTCTGCTTTCTATGAGATTTTTCTATGAACATTTCTAGCACTAAGAGAAGCAGGAAACTGCAAGGAGTGACTATTGACATTGACCAGCTATTTATGTCAATGAATGGAGGAGTGAATTTAATTAGAATATTAAATACCTAACACTAATTAGTCAACAATTATTCTAAACAGCTTGCACAATTAATACTTTATTAGAGTTGCTTTATTACATTTCTGTCAGTCCACCTATCTAGTCCATCTTGTTTTTTATTAACAGCTGATTAAAGTATGATTTATATTTCATAAAAGGTATTTACTTTAAAGGTAAAATTTAATGCTTTTTTGCTAGAACTTACAGACTGTGTAACCTTCACTACAGCCAAATTTTAGCACACTGCCATCATCCCAGATGTTCCATGTTCATTTGTAGTCAATGCCCTTCTCCTCAGCCCCAGGCACCTCATCTACTTTCTGTCTCTGTAGATTTGAAAAGCTATACATTGTAACCAACATAATAAGACTCCACAGAGTGCCTCTAAACCAAGATTTCCAAAATCACAAACTTATGAAAAGCACTGTCTAGTGTTAAGAGAACTTACATTTCTGTGGGGGCAGAAGTTCTACAGCACAGAAAATTAATCTCATAAGGAGCACTCTCTATGCTTATACTTTCTCTAATTCTTTAAATCTGGTAAATTGGTTCATTCCCATTTTACTGATGAGAACAACTGAGGTAAGGGAGAGGAAAAGGGCAGAAGTAAATATGGAAAGGACAAAGTGCTAAAGGTAGAATTCACATTAGGAGCTCATTGTGCTCGTCCCTTGGCTAACACTGGGGCTGGGGACGGCTAAACAGCACTGTGGCCCTCCTAACACCACTGGGTTGGAGGATATAGAGATTATACAGCAGCTGTATTTCTGTGGGTTTTCAACCATGGTGGTGATTGCTTGAACAGATTCCCCATGATGGCATTTGAGAATGAAATCAAAGAACAGCAGTGGCAGGTGTTTGGAAACTGAATTTGGAATTGGCCTCCTACAGAAAGCTGCTAGATACTGACTTCGTGGGTGATGAGAGAAGTTGACGGCATTCTCAGAGGGAAGTTACTTCTGTGGCAGCTTTCCAAGTGAGCAGATTTTAGTTTCTTTCAGATTAAATACCCAGAAGATATATATGTGGGGGTGGAAAGAAGGAGAGCCTCAAAACTGCCACCTTCTCATGTAGAGTATCTTCTCTTGGAAATGAAATTGCAGGTGCTAACCCAGAAGAGGGCGTTTAGGGCTTATCAGCTCTGGGTGTGATTAAAGTGTAGAAAGCAGCAGCTCTTGCAGCGTGCTGTGCAGACACAGCTCTACTCTAGTAGTTCAGAAAGATTGGGTTCTGATTCATTCACAAGTGACAGTCCTCTAGCTCCCTTTGCACCTGGCCCACCAAGCTCCTCTTGGCCTTCCAAGATAGAGTCAGGCTTGTCTACATTTTCCTTCCTCTTTTTATTCTTAGATAACAAAACCAACAAACAATGCAATTATCATTTTCGGTAAATATTCTTAGCCTTCCTCTGACGATTTGGTCCCTGAAAATGACAGTTAAATCAAAGTGATGGAGCATGTGACCCTTCATTCAAGTGATGCAGTTTGTAATTCTTTCAGACTCAGCTTCTCGTGCTTCCCTAGGACCACATGGATATGTAACACAATCTGATGAATGAGTGCATAGATAGAGCAAGTGAACTTGGTCATCTTCAATAAACATTTGAACTATTCTTGATTCTTGTATATAATGCACATGCAAATATGCATGCACAAGTGCACACACACACACACACACACACACACACACCTTTCCTGGAGTTCCCAGGGCTTAATCTCAGAGGCCAATATGAATTCTCATCTTACATCAAAATAAAGAGTGTATTTGCTGCTCAGAACCATTTTTCTGTCTCAAACTTTGCAACTTTTGAAGAGATGTCCAACTTAGCTAGCTATGTAGGCGTCTTATTGTGTTCCAACCAGTGACTTCTCTGTTACATATCATCTGAACCACCACAGCCCCCACTTAATTATGAAAGACATCTTACAGGTTGGGACTTTTTGTGAAATGTTTCTGTTACATTAGTAGCAGCTACCAATCCAGCTGGGTCTTGGTATTACAAGTTCAGCACCCCTGGTTCAGCCAGCTAGTGATCAAACGTGTTCCAAAAATTACATCAGCATGAATAGATTCAGACTATTTTTTCTTGTCACTCTTTTCTAAACAATACAATATAATAACTAGTTGCATAGAATTTACATTGTATTATACTATTATCCAAAAATCATTCCAAGTATATGGAGCATGTGTGTGTGGTTCATTTCCCAGATTTCCTGAGAGCATACTGAAAGATAACTGTACTCACAGCAGCCCTGATACAAACCAGTTCTGAAGTCTCATGAATGTTATAAACCTTTGGAGCACTAACTCTTTTCTGATTTTAAGAAATGGGTGGTATTTTTAGAATTAGCTACAGTATCATAGGTGGCACTTAGCTAAAATAAGTAGAAATTTCTGGGAACAGAGATGTCACATTTATGTCTGCCCAGTTCCTATTTCTTTCTTTGGAATGCTCTTTCTCTTCTCGATTTTTCTCTGTGGAGTCATTTTGATCTGTTGTGCTAATCCTACCCTATACTCTGTGGATCAATCATGCCTGACCATTCTAAGCTCTCTGTGACCCATAGTAGGCCAGTGGGACTCAGTTCATGAACTTCAGTACTTTGGTAAAGGAAAACTGTGTGTTAACTATACTTAAGGCTAGGAAGTTATCAACCTGTGTCTCTTGAGAACTATGGCACACATGGAAATTTCTTCAGAGGGAAGCAGAGAGAAGCAAGCTGAGATAAAGGAAAGAGAAATTTGAAGTTTTCTCATGTGGGTCAAGTATTTCATAAACAAGCCTGGAATTAGAGCCATTCCAGAACTTTCTCACTAAGAGACACGATAAATTCCCTTACTTGTTTAAATTGATCTGAGTGTGGTTTTGAATTATAAAACTAGAAATCTTGATTGACATAGTATTATAAATGCAAAACTGTGATATTTTTTGCTATTAATAATTATATGTTTAATTTTTTTGCACAAAGTTGATGATTGGAAAATATTAAATACTTCCAAGCTCACAGTAAAATCAGATAAAGAGAATGGGTCACCTTGTAAGATAGGTGGGCATTCTGGTAATACTTAATTACTTTCACTTCTAATTCACTGATAAAATTCTAATATTATATTCAGTAAAGTAAAATGTGCTATGGTTATAGCTTGAATCATATATATATTTAAAAGTGTATACCCACAAAACACTCAATAGGAATCTATATATTTATCTTGTTAATGAAATTGAGAAATGCTGATCTTCCTGTACTTCCCACCCCCTAGTACTGGGATTACCAGAATGTACCACCAGGGCTGGTAAAAGTGGTGGGCATCAAATTTAGTGCCAGGCAAGCACACTACCAACGGAGCTGTCCTCAGCCCAGGAAATGGTATTTTCTTTTTCTTTCTTTTTTTTTTTAATTTAAGAAAAAATTTTCATTCATTTTATACACCAATCAAAGATCCCCCTCTTCCCTCCTCCCGCCCCCCCACCTCTCCCCCAACCCACCCTCCACTCTCTCCCACAAGAAGGCAAGGGCCTCCAATGGGGAGCCACATCCAGTAGAGGCAAGTCCAAGCCCTTCCCCGGCCTCAAGGCTGCACAAGGTGTGTCCCATCATAGGTAGTGGGCTCCAAAAAGCCCCCTCATGCACCAGGGATGGATTCTCTTATTCTACCGTCAGGGGGCCCCCCAAGCAGATCAAGCTGCACAATTGTCTCCCCATCCAGAGGGTCTACTCCAGTCCCATGCAGGCTCCAGAGCCGTTAATCCAACTTTCATGAGTTCCCACTAGTTTGGTTTGGTCATCTCTGCAGGTTTCCCCATCATGATCCTGATGTACTTGCTCATAGAATCCTTCCTCTTTCTTTCCTACTGGACTCCTGGAGCTCTGCCTGGTGTTTGGCTGTGGATTTCTGCATCTGCCTCCATCAGTCATCGGAGAAAAGCTCTGTGATGACAGTTAGGGTATTCACCGATCTGATCACTGGGGCAAGCCAGTTCAGTTCAGGCACCCTCTCCACTCTTTCTAGTAGTGCAGGCTGGGGTCATCCTTGGGGATTCCTGGCATCTTCCCTAGCACTAGGCATTTTCATATAGAGAGAAATGCTAGACTCTGACCACTGAAGAAGCTTACTCTCCCTCTTTATTTTATAATGTGTTTAGTGACAGAGTTATCCTTCTCAGGTGTGCAGGGAGATATTGATGGAACCAAGGAGACAGAATTAGCCAAACACAATATGGGAGAGATGATAGGATTGGACTGAAAGCTTCACAATTGCTCTAAATATTTCTCTGACAGTCTTCCATACTCAGACTAAAGTAATGTTCTTCACAGGGAAATGTATGTCTTAGAGGAAGTTTTGATTGAGCTGACAAATGAATGTCCTTTGGCCATCCCTATCTTTCACAGCTTTGGGGAATGGTGTCAGTGAAACTGTGTCCCTGGACTTCCCAGATGAGTTCTGTTGTCAGAAGTGGCAGTTTCCCCTGGGAGCATGATCAGAGAACAGTGTGGATCTCAGGAAAGATGTGCTAGAGCAAATGTGACCTCAGTAGAGTTCTTAGACATGGACTAATGGCTCTCCTCACAATTAGGTGATGTCCAAATGCACCTGTGAACACTGCAAGAAAGGCTAGTCCCCACTGTCTGAGCCAGCTCAGGCTGCTGTGAGCAAATGCCTGTAACATCCCTGAGAACATCTGAGAACAGCCAGAAATTCACTTCCCACAGTTCACAGTAAACTCTGTGTCTGGAGCAGACCTGTGTTCTGCCTCATAGATGATGCCTTCTTCACTGTGTTCTCTCGTGGTAGAAGACTCTGACATAGCTTTCAGATGGCCACTAATGCCACTCTTGAAGGATCATACATGATGACATTGTCACTTCTCAGAGGCCTTGTCTTCCAATAAGGTTGCCTTGAGGATGGTGATTTTGAAATACAAACTTGAGAGGAACAAATGTTTGAATGGCACAGGCTATTGATCCTCAAGCACATGATCATTCTCCAGTCTAATCTAAATGTAGCCCATAGGTGCCAGGAAGGATAACTAAGCATATCTTTATGAGTTCCTGTGCTTCTGTGTTCATAAGGATAACTCATCATATCCTAGGATGTGACATTCCTGAGGAGAAGACTAGCATAAAATGATAAACGATTCTTTGGACTCTGTTTTACCACATATACATGCATACACACATATGTATATTTAGTATCTATCTATCTATCTATCTATCTATCTATCTATCTATCTATCTATCTAGTTATGAGTATATTCCATACTTGTTATAAAAAGTAAAACATATGCAAAGATGTGTCAGAATCCAATCAGAAATGAGAAACTATGCAGTAGTTTGAATAGAAAGTTGAGTCTGAAGACTTCAAAGGAGATAGATCCATCAGGAGATTGATGACCAATAATTCAAGATTATAATCAGTATAGTATCAGACGGCAAATAGAAAGCAGCCACTGCCCTAGGCTGAGACATGACACCTGGAGACACCTCCATCCTGAGGTTGTGCTACCTACTTTGCTGGATCTCATGGACCACCTAGTTTTCCTTACTGTTTACCTGCTTTAGATAAAGAACACTTACAGTTCTCTATAAAGAGGAGGAGCTGGAAACATCTTAACAAATGTCAGCTCTGGCCACAGGAACCACTGCCAGTGAACAGGTTTTCAGTAGGTGAACAGTACAGAAATGAAGCACAGAATACATTTATATGGCCTGTTAATTCAACTGATGCTTTTGATCATTTTCTGTTTCTGATGGTGACAACTTGGTAGCGAGTTAGATGAGACTGTTTAGTCAAATGCTGGCAGCAAGTGAATAATCCCACAGGAAGGGTAGACTTGCTTTTGTTTATTATGTCCTTTGCCAAACTGATGGCTGATGATTAAATATTTTGTAACATCTTAAAAGAAACAAGGACACTTCAGGCAACTGTAATATTAGCCCTCTCTTTTAGTCTCTTTTTCTTCTCTCCCGAGCCCCAATCAGTGTATACTTAATTTTATAAGAGAAGATTGACATTAAAGAGAAATTATAAGTTATTAATGAACTCTAGACTATGTAGTTTAAATCAGTCTGACTTTTATCAGTGTTTAAGTTTGAATATGGAAAGGAATCACCAATAGTGTTTGTTCTTCTGGGTGAAGACTTTATATCATATATCTTTGTATTTATTGGTTTATTTAGTCTAATTTCTAAGATTTTTTTTGCCAGATGGGCCAACTTAACTAAATGTTACCTAATGCAGCTTGAATTTTAACTGGAGAGAAATTTTTGAAGTATTTGAATTACAGTGTGTATGTATTTATGCTTTCTTGAGCCAAAATTAAAGTTTATGTCTATGTGAATCAAATAAATAAGAAACCTTACTTCTCTATCTTTTTATCTCACTCTCCATCTACCAATAATTGATTTTTAACAAACTAATAAGAAAGAAAGCACTATGAGAGCACTGACTTGATTTTACTTTAAAACAATTGTCAATAGTTTTTGGGAATTCAACGGTCTTGAATCAGAACTGAGACATTTGTTCACAATCAAACAATCTGTGTTTCCATTTCCCAGTTGTGCTGAACTCCAATTTATGACAAAGCAATTTCATTGTCTCTCTCCTTTAATGTTCAGTAAGAGCATATTCTTCTCCAAGTCTTAGATCCTTCCCTAGCAGAAGTCTGTGGATTTCTGGGTGAGTTCACTCCCCCACCACACTACTCCAGCCTCAAGTCAAACAACCCATTGAAGTTAGTATCCTGATCTTGACACAGGTAACATTTGAGGCCAGGTCCATGGCTTTTCCACAACCAGACAAATTGAAGAAGTACTTAGTCCAGCTTCTCATCTCCTGAATGCTCAGTTGCCAAAACAATTAGCAGGTTTAGTGAGGGGGAAGGAGGCAGCCCATCTGCTTCTTTTGTGCTGTTTAGAACAAACAGGCCCAAATCCACTGAAACCCTCAGACAATTAGTCAGAACCATTTGCAGCCCCTCTGTCCTGTAACAACCTCATTGACACATTTATGGATGGGAAGACAGATGGTTGCATTGAAAATGGGCTTTCCTTTTAAATATATAATAGCGTCTTATAAATAAATAGTGTGTTGGCACCAAAAGGCTCTCTGGTGCATTGGGAAATAAGATGCTCACAGCAGCTCTCTGTTACACCAGGTGACGAGATTGTTCAGGCATGTATTTGAGTTGTGATCTCAGCCTCTAGTGGTCTGGCTGCCAGTCAGTGATCTCTCTATTATGCTTTTGGAAATGGTGGAGGGAAGCTCCAAGATATGCTGGTGATCCAGGAATATTCATTTCTTTTACTCAGAGATTCCTGCCACTACCTATGGTGCCCTCTGGGGGAGTACTAATGAATAAGTGAAGCTGTTTACTAAGGCCCACTAACCCTGCACGGGCACTTGAACATGTGAGAAACATCAAGCCACACTCTAGTCAATCCAGTGCCAGTCAGCCAAGGGTGCCATCCATCCAAATACAGTGCTTTTCTCTGAAATATACTACAAAGCTCAAGTTATTCCCATTAGTCAACCCCACAGGAGCATTAAGAGGAAGGAGAAGAGACTACCAGAAAGTGGCAGCAGTCAGAACCCTGCGTCCCCATTATTGTCATGATCGTCGTCTTCTTCTTCTTCTTCTTCTTCTTCTTCTTCTTCTTCTTCTTCTTCTTCTTCTTCTTCTTCTTCTTCTCCTCCTCCTCCTCCTCCTCCTCCTCCTCCTCCTCCTTCTCCTTCCTCTTCTATTATTATCATCATCATCATCATCATCATCATCATCATCATCATCATCATTATTATTTTCACCCCAACTATGTGAGGAGAAACACCATGGTGATATTTCTGTCATGTTTATATGATGTTTGAAGATACTGTTAGTAAACATACAACACTGTAAGCTAGATATAGGTTCTGGATCTGGGTTGTTATGTCACTCTTGTTCAGAAATGGACAAAATAGTCAGAGAATAGGGAGAGAAAAAGTCTGTTTTCTTCCTGTTCTTGGGAGGTCTGAGTGCCTACTGAAGCTACCTTATACTTTACAAAGGCCAGTTTTTTTTTTTAAAAAAACCCTCATGTGCATTGCCTTGCTGATCAGTACAGCCTCAAGGGAAGCTAGGATGCCTCCATTATCATCCTAAGCTTTGTTGCACAGAAATGAAAAGCCAAGAACCCACAATGGTAGAAGTGTTGATTAATTCTAGCCACAGTTACCTCTGTCAGAAAAAGATCTGAGGCTATAAAGACAGCTCCATTGTCTGTATACTCAAATTTTGCTTCAAGAAGGGAGAAGACATACCTTCACAGATATATTTTCTGTTTAAAAGTAGTGTATGGAAATTTTGTCATAGCTGGGCAGTAGTAGCACATGCCTTTGCCCCAGCAATTGGGAGGCAGAGGCAGGTGGATCTCTGTGAGTTTGAAGTCATCCTGGTCTACAGAGTGAGTTCCAGGGCAGCCAGTTCTACACAAACAAACCCTGTCTCAAAAAACAAAACTCCAACAACAACAAACAAACAAGTAACTAACAAAAAAGAGAAAAAAATAGATGTTGGTCTTGATAACAAATAGGTGAATTATGTGAGGGTATACAGAAATGGGGTTGCAAAATAATGCTCTTATTTATCATAAAATTGCTAATTCGATTAATTTTATATAAGGTGTTTGCACTTTATCCTATTGGAAAGGGTAGAAAGAAAATGAACTTGTTTTGATTGAAGATTTTTAAGTAGAAAAAAAGAACTATGCAGTTACCCGATGATCGAATTCTCTTTTCCCAGAAAGCAGTTACTTTCAAATGTTTATGCTCTAAAACTGCTGTGCCCATACATCTGTTTCAAGGCTTTTGGGATTCAGGACATGATGGGAGAAACTATGCTGAAAAACCCACCTTTTGTGACTTTCAAAGAATTCCTTTTTTTAGTGTCGAAATTAATGAAGGGGAGGAAGAATCTCCCTTCAGAACGAAGCACAGAACATAAATCCTGAATTCTTATAAAGTATGCTTTTCATGGAGTGGGCCATTGTTACATCTTCCTATAGAATGACTCTTTAGTTGAATGCCTCAACTTTTTCTTCCTCTTTATTAGGCAACCCCAGTGAAGACACAAAGGCAAGGGTGTAACAGGTTCACCAATGGCCCAGTTTAAGGCTTGATGCAAAGACTTGATTTTTCTTTGTGCTTCAGAACCCCAACCCCTGATATTCCATTTGATTTTGGAGCCAAAGCTGAAAGTCAAAAGAAAACTTGAGTGTTGTAGAATATTATTTTAAGATGTGCTACATTTGTTTATGCTGTGGAACATTTGTTTAATGATGCAAAGAAGTGGTGCATTCTTTTACATTGCATTTGTTTAACTCTGTGAAGCTGTGTTACTTTGCCTGCCTAAAACACCTGATGGTCTAATAAAGACCTGAACAACCAATAGCAAGCCAGGAGAAAGGATAGGCAGGGCTGGCAGGCAGAGAGAATAAATAGAAGAAGAAATCTGGGAGGAAAAAAAAAGAAAGAGCAAGATAGGAGGAGAGGAGGACGCTAGGGAGCAGCCACCCAGCCACACAGCCAGCCACAGAGTAAGATATATAGTAGTAAGAAAAGGCCCAGAGGCAAAAGGTAGATGGGATAATTTAAGGAAAGTGGGCTAGAAATAAGCCAAGCTAAGGCTGGGCATTTATAATTAAGAATAAGCCTCTGTGTGTGATTTATTTGGGAGCTGGGTGGCAGGCCTCCCAAAAGACGAAAGAGCCAAAAGAGCAAAAACAAACAACACTTAAGGTATAAGGAAGACATTTGTTTTGTGACCTCCCATTTTTAATTTTATTATTGTTACATATTTATGTGTATATAACTTGCTGAGTTCATTTAGTGGTGCTCTGTGTGTGTGTGTGTGTGTGTGTGTGTGTGTGTGTGGAGGACTGACATCTTAAGACTGGATTACCTATCAGGGAACTTGTCCCTAAAGAATTCTCTCAGCAGCCATTAATTACCTTCATCTGGGGCAGTTGTCATTTCTGAGGCAGAAGTTTGGCAATTGCCATTGACAATGGGGTCTTAATTTTATTTTTCTGAAAGACAGCTAAGGTCAGTGGCAATGGCCTACATTGTTTTTGGGGGGGGGGTCTTTTTGACTCCCCTGACTAACAACTTGAAAGGAGGTTTCCCATGCCTGCCATTGGGGTTTTTGTTTTGTCAATGGTCTTGAGGTAGAGCACTGTCACCAAGTGGCATAATTTCAAATATTTCATCTTTTTATTATGCTGATTTTTCTTGTTTTCAGATCCTATTGGCCTTACTCACTCCCCATCCTGCCTAAGTCTGTAGCAATATAGCCCCAGACAAAATTGTTAGACTAGCAGGCTCAGTATGCTGGGATCCAGCCTGGGGCTTGTAAAGGCTTCCTTTGAAATGCCATAGTTTAGGGAACTCCTTTGTTACAGTTTAGCCCCTGCTCCTGTGTAGCCTGTAATGAACTCTCCCATTCCTGCATATATTTGAGAATGTCTGAAGTATTCACTGATGCCTTAAAAAGTTTAATATTTAAATCTGCATATAGTTATACTTGTGTTTGTATGACTTGTTTAGATAGCAAATTCTTCTTTTGTGAACCTTAGGAGTTAATATATAAAGCAACCATCCTTAATCGTGTCTGAATTCATGAGGTTTCAAATTAAGTATAATACCTTTTGAGTATTGTGCTTGAAGACTTTTTGCCCTTTGAAACTGGATGTTATTTAATTATGAGTATCATTATGAATCCTAGTTTAATTCCCATTATAAATCTACTTTAGGAGTTAAAGTAATTTGTCTAATATCACAAATTGAGTGTGGAACTGAAAACTGTCATTTATATTTTTTCTACTAGAACGCTGTTGGTGAGAATTAAGTGCACACATATAAACTGAAGTTCTGATGTAGACAGTACAGTATTTCTCACTATCTGTGTTGTCTGTAACACTTAGCATATGGTGACTGGTAAGTAACTGAGATGTGTAAGCATGCGTATTGGAGGAAGTGTGATAAAATAAGCTACTTTTCTCATTTGCTATTTCCTTGGAAGCATTCTAAGTTGATATTTATCCTCCTACCCACAGAGGGGAGAAAAACATCAACTTACCCTGGATGGATTATGGGACTCTGTAATTGTCAGAGTCCCTGGAATGTGCCTGATGATGAAATATGGAGAGGGGTGACCTAACACTGAATCCTGTAGTTCAGTCTCAGCACACACACTAGTGAGCTTCAGATTTCACACTTGGTGTAAAGCTAAAGGTTTAGAGAGGTCTTACTTAAAAGAATAAAATCAACCTGATTCATTTAACATTTTACTGTTAAGTAAGTATCATCCAAGAAGCAGAGAGTTCCACAGCTCAGGGAGCCTCTCCCCAGTTAGCACCATAGATACCGTTTCAATATGGTTACCAGTAATTGATGTTGTTGCAATACAGAGAATACATTCAAATGTCCCCAGTTACACTTGAGTTCATTTTTAGGTGAGTGTTTGATGTGCATGTTGGTTTATGCTTTAACACATGCGCAGCTACATTATTCACCCACCACAGTAAAGAAACAATATATCATGATCACAAGTCACCCTTGAGCCCTTCCTTCAAAACAATACCCTCCCCACCTAACCTCCAACAATCATGAATCTTTCTCTATATAGTTTTATTATTCTAGAAAGATTATATAAATATAATCATACACTGTATAACTTGTTAAGACAGCCTTTCTTCAAGAACCATAAACTACTTGGGGCTCATTCTAGTTGTACATAGAAGATTCTCTTTCATTTCTGTTAATAATCAGAGATAACAATCATTGTTGGTGTTGCCGTCAACCCAATGAAGAACACTGGGGCAGCATCCAATTTTTGATTATTATGAATTATAATACCATGAACAAGCTTAGGAAAATATTTAAATATCCAATTTCTGAGTCACATTATAAGTATATTTTAGTTTTTAAAGAAATTTACAGACTTCTGTTTAGAGTGCCAGTCTCTGTCTTATGTTAGAGTTCTGGCACTAATGTGAGAGTGATCCAGATTGTTGGCATCCTCTCCAGCATTTGATGTGGTGACTGTTTTTCAATTCAGACACCCTGATAGATGTGAAATTTCACAACCGTTTTAATTTTCATTTTCCTGAGAGAGGTTGAGCATTTTTTAAAATGTTCTGATTAACCACTATTGTATCTTTCCTAGGGAAATGTCTGTTCATGGGCTTTTGTCCATTTTACAACTAGATTCTTCTTAATGCTGAGTTTTGAGAGGTGTGACTCCAGATTAAAATCCATTGCCACATACTTGACTTAAAAATGCTTCAGTCCCATCTCTAGTTAATGGGTTATTTTTCAGAGCACGAGGTCTTAATGTTGACAAGGCAAGCTATCAGCTCCTTTTCTTTACTCCAGGTTTCATCTCTGAATATTCTATGGCTGCAAGTAGATGATGAGAATTTTCTTCTCTTTTCTCTAGAAATTTTTACCATTTGATGTTTAGATCCAAGTTCATCATTTCTTTTCAGTCAGTTCTGTGTGTAGTGTAGTGTGTTTAAGGTGTCTCTGTCTCTCTCTGTGTGTGCACTTGTGCATGTGAGTACACACATACACATGAATAGACCAGAGTAGGATGGTTGGTGTCTTCCTCTATCGTTTTCTGCCTTACTTCCTTGAGACGAGTCTCTCACTGAGACAGAAACTTGCCTTTTTATCTAGGTTTGCTGGGCCACAAGCTCTCAGTATCTGCTTGTCTCTGATTCTCAGTGCTGGGGCTACAGAAAGGTACAGCCATGCTCAGTTTTTTAGATGAGTGCTGTGGATCTGAATTCAGGTCCTCACACTTGCAAAGAAAGCACTCTCACACCTAAGCCATATGGCTGGCCCCTTAGTTAATTACTTAGAAGCTTGTGTAGTTTGTGTTTAGGGTTGTTTCTGTTGTCCAAAGATGCCCAGTTGCTCCAGCATGATTATTGACAAGACTATTCCTCATCCATTGAATTATAGCATTTTTTAAAAGGTATATAGTGTCTTTAATAAATCATGTGACCCGAATAATAGTACTTAGGAATATTTAAGCATCTATTTATTCTGTACCAGGTGTGTTCCCAAGTGCTCCACCTTCATTACCCAATTACTTTTCAGGAAGCAAAGCATATGTGGCTAGGATTACTGCCTTACTCATAATTGTGTAGAACTACATCTTGGAAAGATCAAGTGATTTTCCCAATATCACTAAGCCAATCAGATACACATATAGAATCAGATGACATGTGTACATGCACTGAGAGCCCACAGTGTGCTTAATATGGAACTATTTCCCTGGTAAAGGAGGCAGAGAATCAGGCTTTTCCTTCTCAGACTCTCACTGACAGATCTTCAGAATAGACGATCTCTTTCACAGGCCTTTAAAAATGTATTTCCACATCTCAAGGATTCAGGAGGGTTTGGAAACTGATGATGATATTCAGCCAAGTGCTAGCCTTATTATCTATGAGCACTTTGGGAAACTAAGTGGCAGCCTTCATTCAGGATTAGTTGTTGATAATACTCTCTGTCATGCCAGTACACACAGCCAAAGCACCCAGCAACACTCCGATCCTGATTACTGGGTGTCCATTTGATCTAACTCCTTCCATAGACTTGCTGATTTTAACAAAGGTCACATAACTAAGGATGAGTTGCCTTATTTATCGAGTCTCTAATTCCTTTTAAAGATCATGATAGGTTATTTTCCTGGACATTAACCTGTAGTAATGATTTCTTTGTGATTTACATGTTGCACCTGCAATTTACATATATTCCTAATGTGCCTCTTCTCATTTCATGGAGCCTTGCTTAGCTATTGCATCTTAAAACAAAGTGAACAAAAGGGTCACCTGGTACCATCTGGCACTTAAAGAACTGCTAAGGGGCTTTTATTTTACCATAGTTTATTTCACATATATCTGATACTTGCTCACCTTTTGCAAATAGAAAATCTTAAGGACAGAGCAGGAATCAGAAGATGAATTGCCTTGCTTCCTTTCCTGATTACCTCTGAAATGACCTTGAACAGCCTCCCACCTGAAACCTGCCCATCCTGAGAGTACAGATCACAGAGAAAATAAACGCTTTGCTCTTTAGGGCTAGCCTTTATGGTTTCCTTGTTTTATGAAACATATGAGCTGGTTGTCTGGAAGAAAGAGAAAGTATGCTGGGTTTTTGTGAGAGCCTTAAATAATGACCCATCCAGGACTGGCTACATAGGTAAAGTTAATGTGACACAGAACAGTCTCCAGTAATGAAAGCTCTGAGGACAGGGAGCCTAAGCTTGTTGGTCCCTGCTTCATCTCCAGAATCAACCACTATGTCTGGTACTCACCTCTGTTCGCTATTCTGACCCTGTTTCTCTACTGCCATATAGAACTTGCAGTCCATTGAAGTTGGTCAAGTATGCCCTAGAACTTGCTACAATCCAAGTCTGAAATGTCCCCCACAGGCTCATGTTTTGAACTCTTTGCCTCAGCGTATGATGCTGTTTTTAAGGCTACAAATCCTTAAAGGGATAGGGTCAGGCTAGCTGAAGTAGCTGACTAGGGCAGAGAACTGGTTCTAGGTCCAGGTCTCTGCTCCCTAGTTTAGCCACAAGCTCCACCTACCAGATCTGAACCACTCACACTGCCAGACCTTCCTCACCACATTGGGCTGAGAACATTTGGAACCATGTGCCAAAATAAGGTTTTCGTTCCATAGATTACCTCTCTCCAGTGTTTTGGCAATGCAGTGGGAAAAGCAACACAGAATCTTCCATGCATCTCCAGGGAGTGGTCTCTAACTCCAGGCATCTAGTGGCTACACTGTGGCCAAACAAACATTTTTTTTTCATGGTCACAACCATTGTGAGGAAACATGTAAGATCAAGACTAAATGAAGCTTAGATGATCTTGGCCAATCTTTTTCCTTCTTTTTGTCACAACTTTCTTTCTGCAAATTGAAGAAATAATTCCCAAGCTCTCTGGTCTGTTGTAAATGTGAAATAAAATGAAATAATGAAATGATCTTTCCAAACCACTAACCTCAGTCTAGTATTGTTTTCAACTCTACAGCTACATGTCTGTTCAGACTGACTGTTCAGTCCACTTAAATAATAACTGGAATAGAATATATTGAAAATTGAAAGGACTTCATTTGTCCCACACGTAAAGGAAGACATGCTAATCTGAGGCTATAGAAGACTGATAAAAGTTTGATGTTGAGTTGGCTGCTTGTGGCTGACACCTAGTTCCACCACTTAGGGAAATACATTGTGTCTCTATTTCTGTCACGTAAGTGCTGCGGGATATGACAAGAAAGATGCCTTTTTAATTTCTCATTTTAATCTTTTCTCTTTAATCATATTAATTTATTTACATATTATTGGTGGGTGTATGTACACACATGTGTGCCACACTACTAGTGTGAAGCTCAGAGGACAACTTGTAGGAAGTGGTTCTCTCTACGTAGGAACTGAACTCAGGTCCTCAAAGTTGGCAGCAAGTACATTTGCCTCCTGAGCCATCTCTCTGGAGTTGATTATCTCCTGGGGTTGATTGAAAATAACAAAAAATGTTACAAGAAATGACTCACAGCATACCTGGATCATAGCAAACATTCATAAATATGAATCAACATAGAGTCATTGTTAAGCAAGCCTGTTGAGGACAGTTGAATCCCTTTTTTCTTCTTTCCTGGATCTTATTACTTGAATACGATTAGATACAAGAAATTCTATTGCCCTGAAATCTACCTGGCATATTCCTTCAGTTACAACATAAACTGTTCTTTTGTATACATTCTTTGAAGAAAACACTCTGCATTTTTCTTAGAATTTTCCAATTCTCTCTCCTCTTGCTTTAAGAAAAATATTATCATGTGTAATATTATTGTTTTTCTTGTCTCTAAATGTCATCAGAGCTAACACCTGGCCTACTTCCAGCTCTGGTGACTCCTGCAGACTTCCTCAAATGGACAGCATTGGGAAGCTTGTCAGAGTCCCAATGCTTTTTGCCTGAAGCCACCTCAAGTCCCTGGTGCCACAGGTACTCTGAGAGACTTGGAGGTGACAGGCTGCTTAACATCCACGCACACAGGGGCCCAGAGTGCTACAGGGCTATAAGGGCAGGCACATTCCACAATTCCCTGCCACTACCCACACCATTCTCATTTATAGTTTCTGGTTTCCATCCTCTTATGTGGGTGTTTTTCCACTCAACGAGGATGTCAACACAGCACTTCATAGGCTAGAGGGCCCAAACCTATGAGGTTTCTAAAACAGCGTAGCTTATGAACCTATGGCAGAGTGTGAAGGACAGAATGTCTCCTCCACTGGATCATAAGAACTCATGGCTAGCATCTTGGGCTCTAGGCATTTAGTGTTTTTCATTGAGCATGAATCACCCTGATTATCCTGTTTCTAGAAATTCCATTTTGTTGTGGTGTAACTTTGGAAAGGTGATATAAATTCCCAGGCTATGGTTTATATCTCTTTTGTACTGAACACAATTTGAATATTAATTCAATAGCAGTCTAACTGGCAGATTTAGGAATGACCTCATGTGGCTTGGCAAAGGCGTGGGGTGCGGGGACTCGATTTCTCTTAAGACATGGACTTTAAAAGCAGAGAGTGCGCTTGTTAAAAAGTAAGGCTGCTAAGAGGATCACAAAGCTCTAACACATTCTTCATGCTAATTTCTAATAACTAGTTTGCAATGATTTATCTGCAAAGTCAGAGGCTGTGGCTCTTTGTTTTATAAATGTAAGAAATTCATGGTTTGGCAAATCCAAACCTCAGGAAGAACCACTAAGTGGAAACACTTGATGAAACAATGCAATTTCAGATCGTTACTGGGGACAAGACTTGAGTCTGCCTTAGGCTCACTGTTTCTAGAAGTAAAATAAAATTATTGAGATGAGATTAAGAATAAGACAAATCACTTGGAGAGGGAATAGTTTGTAAAATAACAAACCAGCCATTGGGGCAAATGGCCTATGTTATAGTTTGGATGCAAAATACTGAGGAGAAGCCTCCTGTGATCAGTTCTCAGATGGTTACACTGTTTCCAGAGTGTCTGGAAGCTTTAGGATATGGGACTGAGTTGGAAGAGGAAGTGGGTGACAGAGGGCCCTGGTTCTTGAGAGTATCTTGTCCCTGGGTCC
>CABHPR010133835.1:0-27496 GCA_902168415.1 Peromyscus melanophrys
CCCCCCCCCCACTGGCCTTCCTGGGCATCTGCAGACACATGACATACTTACACAGACATACACAATTACAAATAAATGACATAGAAAATACATCTAAAAATAATAAAAATTATGAAGCAAATCATATTTACAAATTGAAGACATTAGTGAGAAGAATAGCATTTTGATAAATTATTAGAAGTCTGCTTCATGTCTGGGTTTATAGAGGACAATTGATACTTTTTTTCTGCATTTTACCTGCTGCAGTATCATATCAGCTAAGCTTCAGGAAACTCCCTTATCTAGTTCTGGAAATATAAAGTTTTTCTGGCAATGAGGTTTGGCATTATTATAAAAATGCTTCTAGTATTGCAGATGCTCTGAACGGGTCTCAGGCTCACTAAGGGCTCTAAGACCATACTTGGAGAACTCTCTGCAATAGGATATAGTTGGATGGAGGTCTACAGCTGTTTCAGTATACCCACATTCTAAATATCATTCCAGTTGGTAACAGTTAAGGGTACTGGTTTTTCGAGTAAACTCATTTGCTGGCAACTATGCTCTGAACCCCAAAGAAAACAATATGATACAATGGGGAGGTACTGCAAAACAAGACAAAATTATCCTGGTTTGGTTATTGCTGTTACTTTTGACAGCTAAGCAAAAACCAGTTACAAATTCAATGTAAATGGAGCAGAAATAAGAGTGGGAGAGAAGATAAATGAGTTTCCATGACAAGGAATTGTGTGTGTGTGTGTGTGTGTGTGTGTGTGTGTGTGTGTGTTTGCTCACAAACAGTTTTCAGGATGCCCATGTAACATCATGTTTTAGGGGTTATGCAAACAATCGTTACTTTTTTTTCTTAGCAGTGAGCACTTAAAAGCAACTTCATGATGAAACAATTTGAATTTTAATCATAGTAAAATGATCTACTTCAATGGGTAGCCATTCCAGTAACTGTTTATTTTTCACAACAAAAATGAACAGTATCCTTAATCTGTTATTAACTTATTTTAGTTCATAAAAGGGACTTGAAAGAAGGATAATGTGATGGAAGAGAAGGAATGAAATAAAATAAAAATACTTTAAAAGGAAAAAGTATATATACAGTGTCTCTGCTATTTTATATACTCAGTTCCTTTACTTTCAGTCTTTTTGTATGAATGTGACAAGCTTTTTAACACTGGTTTTGATGTTCTTAAAAAGAACACAGTTTGCTCTTTAAGTGTAGAAAATGTTCAGATACTTTATACTATGTATATATGTGATACCCAATTCAATTTTATTGCCACTGCAGAGTATGACACAATTACAATGGTTTAAACAGGATGGCGCATGCTACAATAGTGCATGTGTTTTTATAGAAGTGGTACATAAAACATATACAATGAACATAATGTTTAGTATACCATAGATTATATTTAGCATGTTCAGTAGTTATTTTATAAGCATATATGAAATTTTATATCATTCCCTAACAGATGGGGAATAAACAGTAACAGGACTTGTTAATTTTTTTTTATTATACACTGGGAGAAAAGAAGTAATAATGTTAGGAAAAAACGTATTGAGGCTAGAAAACTATATAAAATATTTTAGAACCCATTTAAAAATCTTAGGGTAGAAAAGGAACATAAAGTTAAAATGTTTTGGCAGCATCTGTTATCAGTAATGGCTGCTCTATAAACCAGCATTGTGCAGTAAGAAAAAATATTTTCTGTTTAAAATATGGGCAGCTATTTTCTGGGATTCAGGAAACAGATACATGCAGATTATACAAAGTAGTGGAAGAAAACTTTAAAATCTAGAGTGTAAAACAAATTAAAGCAAAGATGAAGACTCATTTCTGGCTTAGGTCTAAAAGTACCCAGTGACCCACACTCATCTCTCTGGCCTTCTGGGCAGGTTTGGACAGCTTTGAGTCTGCTGCTTTGGATCTAGATCAGCAATGGAGGAAAACTGTCCTCTTTTCCCCTTTCTCTGGACTTTTCAGACTTCTAGCCCCCTCTCCTAGACTTTTGCTGCTTGTTTGCTGCCTTTTAAACTGGCGTATCAGAAACAAGTCTTTGCCAAGTGTGCTTAACCTTCCATATTGCCTCTCTGATAATCCTCTTAAAAATAGATATAGTCTTGTCATCCCCAAGCTTACAAACCTCAGCTGTCTCTGGGTGCTCACAGGCTACACTTGAATATGGAACGTTCCATTCTGTATCCTCTGACCCATCACACTCTCCAGTATCATCCTGGATCACGGCAGCTGCATTTTTTTTTCTGTGCTTTGAATATGCTCTTCCTCTATTCTGGAAATGCATGCTCATATTCTCACTCATGCTCTGTTTAGGAAGTCCTTGCTAATTTTAGAAGATAATGGTCAAATATTTCTTCCCAATATTTACAGGTTTCTGAGAAAAAAGACTCAGCTTCCATCAGCATCTTTACAGAATACAGTTTTCACACCTTCGTGGACATGCCTATTACCTTGTTCTTTACTATGTGTTTACAGTCTCCTCTGCATTGTGGGCACTGAGAAAGAATGCTGTAACTTCACTTCTATATATGGTGAGTGGGAGCTGTGTTTTGATTATGTAGTGAAATGGTAGAGCATTTCTGAATTGCATTTTAGCAGACATGGAATTCTAGTATTCTCAAGTGAAAAATGAAGCTTGGGCTATAAATCCTCAGGGGAGTGTAACAGAGGTGGTGGTAGATTCAACCAAGAGCAAAGGTCAAATACCCTCTTGTGAGAACTTTAAGGAAGAAAGTAGAAAGGAGCAAAGCAAAGATTCTTGGGACAAAGAGTGACAGTAGCGGGGAGACTTTTTTTTTTTAAAGGAGACTGCAGAGCTGAGTGCAGCCTTTGGAGTTAAAGGGGAAGCATTTCACTTGCATGCTGTGCTTTGTTTTTAATAAAAGTCAAGAGACCTAGAAAAGAGTTCATTTGCTTTAGTCAAAGGTGATAGGAACAGATACCTCAATCTTTTTCTCATGTGGGAAAACGAAACCAGAGAGGGCTATCAATGCAGACAGAAGAGACTTCTGCAGTGTGCTCCATTTCCTTTTCTGCCCCTGATGTTTCCCTGGGTAGAGGGGGAAGCAGAAAGCACCTTGCTGTTTGCTTCCTCAGATAGCACTGTGGTTTTGGGGAGTCAAAAGAGCTTCACCATCTGGTACTTGTGGGGTTAACTAGTCACAGTGTTGGAGATTTGGGGAGTCTTTAATCCCCTGTGGTGTCTCTAGTCTCTAACCTCTTGCCTTTCTTTGTTGGTAAGACTATATAGAACTCTGTTGCCCTTGATCAAGATAATCAATTAAGGTGTTAGAGACTGAGAGTGCAAACTCTTATTTCCTGTACAGCAATTAGTCTTTCTAAAACACAAAAGTGCCTCAGAAAAGAAATAGTAAAGAGCAGTGGGCTTTTCAGTATTAATTGGTGGAGGAGAAATTTTCCCACCAACCGTGAGGTGTAGGTGGCCACTTAGTCATCTGTAGAAAAGACTGACATTTTCTGCTGTCTTCATGTTGTCTTTGCCTTTAGTTCCCACTGGTATTAAAAAGGAAAACAAGAAACCTTCTCACGTGGGGAAATATTGAATAGATCAAGCTGAGGGTAAGTGTAACATCCTGGCTAATGGGATCCGGCTAACTAGGGAGGAAGTGAAAGAATGGGAGTGGCCCAGTCAACACGAACAGGAGATAAGTGGGTTGACAGTAGCACACATTGGAGACTCAGGAGCAGCAAGGAGGCTTCTGTTCTGTTGCTAACAGTTTTCCCAAGCAGCCTGAGGCCATAATGAAGCTTGGAAGAGCCCAGAGGCCAGATTGAGCCTCTCCCACAACTAATTTCCACAAATTTAGGAAAGGTAGCTTGGGAAGCAATTAAAGATTTTTTTTCAGTCTTACTGCTTTTTGTACAAAATCTGGGTTTTTCTCCTTCTGTTTTTGCCGTTTCTTTTAAAGCAAATATCCAAAAGAAATGAAGCAGTTCAAGATTTTGCATCAAATTTGTGTTGTAAATCACTAGAGGAGGAAATAAAGCACAGATCATAGCTCACACATCCTTGCCAGAAGCACATAGCTTATGCACATCACCTTGTTTTTCATGTCACATCGGTTCACTTTAATTTAACAAATAGTCAAGATGTCCAGTGTCTAAAACACTAACATTTTAGGCATAAAAAGAAAAATAAGTTATTTTCTTGCATTTCAGGATCAAAATTCAGGGAGACAGAACTATAGAAAATCTAATACAAGGATTTAGTCAGGGTATAATACTGTAGTTAGCATGTGTCTTTAGCTTTCATCTATCTTCTGTGGTGGTTTGAATGAGAATGGTCCCTGCAGGTTCATATATTTAAATACTTGGTCCCCAGTGGGTAGAACTGTTTGGGAAGGATTGAGAGGGGTGGCCTTGATGGAGGATGTATGCCATTGTGGGTAGGCTGGACGTTTAAAAAGACTCCTGGGATTTCAGTATAGCTCTCTGCCTCTTGGTTGTAGATCAAGATGCCAGCTCTCTCCTATCCCTTCACTCTGCCATCACGGACTCTAACCCTCTGAAACTGTAAAGCCAAATTAAATGCTTTCTTTGATAAATTGTCTTGGTTATGATGTTTCAGTATAAAACAGAAAAATAACTAAGACACCTTCTCAGCCTCTATTCTTCCAGGCTGCTTTGCAGGGACATAGCCTGTTCTACATGCATTCTGATTTACACAGACTCCATATAACAAGGCCTTGCTTTGGCCTGTGCTTCTTGCTTCTTGCCCTGGGTTTCACCTAGCTATGTACAAGACAGCCACAAGAAACACTCAAGTTTTGTTTTGGAAATCTAGAAATAAAGAAGAGCTAATATCATCAGTGCAAGTGGCACAGGTCTCCTGATTGGTGGAGAGCAGGAACTGATGCTTTCTTGTTGCTGTCATCTAGAGCACACTCCTGAGGCACAGCAAAGCCCACTAAAGGGTTAACTGCTTAACAGCACAACACCCACAGATAAGTCCTTGTTCTTCTCCATTCACACTCACTTACCCTTGAGTATACCACAATCTATCATTGCTTCTATTTAGGACAGATACCTTCTCAGAAATCTAGGGTTTAAGTACTTCATCAATTATTATATTAAACATTTCAATTTAGTTATCAAATAAATAAAAGTTAACATGTGCAAAAATGAATTCTGGAGGCACTTATGTTCTCATCTCTCTCAATGCCAGCTTCAGCCTTCTAACACTCAAACTAAAACTGTAGACATATCCTTGAGTCTTCCCTTTCACTCAGACCTACCATCCTTCATATACAAATGGTGGCTCTGCCTTTGCAGGGTGAGCAGAATCTGAGCACAAGTGCCATCTACTGTCATGTCCTACACAAGGCTCCCTACTGCATGAGTGGGTTCTTGCCTAAGATTTCCAAGATACTTCCATAGCCTGCCTTCCACTTTAACACTAGTTTTTCCTAGTTTCCATTTTAACACTAGTTTTTAACTGGGAAAAATGCTCCTGTCCCTTGTTAAGTAGTTATGAATTCAATGGAGATAGCTATATATATTCATGATCAACATTTTAATTATATCTTTGGAGCAGGATATTTTTGGGAATGATTTAAAGATGCTCTGGAGACTAATAGATCAATATTTTAAATGACATCTATAACAGGGAAAAGACGAGCTATTACTCTTTTAAACTGACTCATATTTGCTGAGGTCAAGTCATTTCTTGGGACAATGTTGATGTCTTCACCTATAACTTGGATACATGAACGTGGGGACAGAGGTCTGAGCCAGTACTCAGGGACTTGGTATCAGTCCCATCTACTTAGACTTCTTTCTCTTCGATGAGTCATTTGTGTTCCGGAGTTATTAGTGGATGCATACTGCAGGAAGCTGTTATATGAAATGATATCATTTGTTGATGAAAGATAAATTATTTCCCATTACAATCTAATGAAAACGTATGAAAATATCGTTTCCCTCTCTCCTTAATTGTTTATAAAATGGTGTCTGGGTTATGTGCATAATAAGTAACTATTTCTTTCATTCTTCAAATTAGGTGGGTAGTTTTCATCACCTTCCAAAGAGGTATATTACCCAAGAAAGAACAGAGTACTGCTCAAATAAATAGACCATCAGCTGCACTCATCCTCATTTTGTCCTGATGGCTTCATTGAATGTCTCAACATGGACTCCTTAACAAGAAATTTTGGCTTTGGTCTTTTAAAAGCAATATTGCGTTCACAACCTCATGCATCTACAGCTGGGTAACAAGGCTGATGACCATGGCTTCCTAGGAAACTGTTAAGAACACGTAGTTCAACAATCTCAACACTCCTATAATCTAGCCCAGACCATGACATTCTGAAAGCACATGGGAACCACTTCTAAACCACTTAGTGCTTCTATCACTGTAGTTCTCCAGACACAATAGGCTCTTACTGAACATTTCCTACGGGGCTAATACCTCCCGTTCCCTGCTTCCTCCTCTGTTTTCTAGGCAGTTACCGGATCCTCCCTAGACACAGAACAGTACTGTCCAGGCATCAGTTCTTTCAACAGCTCTGTCCTGAGAGCTTGGAAAGTGGAGACCCAAGTCCCAGAAAATAAGTGCAAGATTGGGAGTCTGGAGCCTGTGTGGGATCCCAGCTCTGCTATTAAAATCATTTTGTGACCCTCTGCTGGTCACTTAACCTATTGTGCTGCTATTTGCTCATCTGTAAAATTGCTCTCCCTCTCGGGCTCTTTGTGAGGATAAAAGAAAATAATAGGTGGCAAAGTGCAGTGAATGGTAAAAGTATAATACTAAATCAAAGTATTATCATTTTAGAAATTTATCCCTGAGTAGTGCTGACATCGACATACAGAAGTTGAAGCTGCAATTAGGGACCCGCTTCATCTCTAACCCACCAACAGTAAAGTATTCTCCCAGCAGTGACCCATTTTCAGGTACCCTATGGCAACTCTCTCTTCTTATCCTTGGTATAAGCACAGCAATTCAGGAATTATTTTAGGACAATTTCAATGCCAACTAGTCTATAGTTTTACTTTTTAAGCTATGACTTCATAAAATGTCATTTAAGCTATTAGAACGTTACACATAGATGTAGTTCTATGTTATCATTTTCTTTGGGTAAACAGATCTTGACCAAAAACTGCTGTATGCCAAACCTCAGGAACACAAAGGGCAGTGTCTAACCATCTGAAGGAGCTGGCAGTATAGTATAAGACAGATTAAGAAAATGTGTTCAAAGCAATGAGGCCCCTTTCCATTAATATGGACTATAGGCTAAGAACCGTCCCAGAGCATTTCACCAAGTTAGCATGCATTTCACTAGTTATCACTATTAAATCCTTGGTCTCCTATAGTAGTTAATTTTCTCATTAATGTGTCAAAATATTCTGACCCAAGCAATTTAAGGGAGAAGGGACTCATTTTGGCTTGCAGTTTTAGTATACTGTCCACCATGACAGTGGATCTATAGATCACTAGGCTGTTGAGGCAGCTGGTCATGCTGAATCCATGATCATGGAGCAGAGAGAAAAGACTATAGATCTCAGATCACTTTCTCCTTTTCATTCAATCCAATACCCATGAAATAATGCTGCCCAGTGTTAGAGTGAGTCTTTCAACTCAATTCACCTAGTCTAGACAGTCTCTCACATACATGTCCAGGGCTTGTCTCCTAGGTGGTGCTAGATCACATCAAATTGACAATCAAGGTTGTCACTTCACCTCCTAACAACCCCAGGAGGCAACCAATCTTCTATTCACTATGAGCACCTGCACTTAAGCTTCAGAAATGTTAGCTGATATGTTTCCAAAAGGAGTCAGAAATCACTCTGCTTGTTTTATGCTATGAGGAGTCAGGAAAGCACTTGGCTCCAGAGAAAGCCAGTAAAGCTGCTGCAGAATGACATGGAGAGCTGAGCTAAGTAGCACACTTGTCTATTACCTGGATGTGATGTGTTTCCTTTAACAGAGACAATCGTTTTTGCATTTTGATTTTATAAAAGATGCTAGATGGTGATTATCCAAGAAGCCATCTAAGATATAAAAGGTGTATGTAATGCTAAAGATTTTAGGGTCCAAATCTTAAATCCTTAGAACACTAAAAGTTTTTTCTCATGAAAGTCCTACACTTTATAAATGACGTTAATAAAGTGGTAGATGCCTTAGTAGGCACCCATTACTTTGCCTTGATAATAAAGTTAACCAAGGCCAGTTTAGGTTGGTGCTCTTATTTGTACATTTGCTGCATGTATAAAATTCTTTTATAATGAGTTTTAGGGGTAACAAAAAGGTCTCATTATTCTCTTGATAATTAATTACTGATATCCAAAGTTGCAGTGTGAGAGCTTCATTTCTCTTCACATGAATTTTGAAATCTGTTAAGTCAGAAATGCATCCTAGAAATGGCAACTCTTAAAATAAGGGATCAGAAAACCATGTCCTATAGGCAAGACATGGACTGAGACTTGTTTCTGGATAGCGTTCCAGGATTTTTTAAAATAACTTTAAAGAATATTTTAGGGTGCTACAAGAATGGTTCAGAGGTTAAGAGCCCTGGGAATTATTCTAGAGGAGCCCAGTTCAATTCCTAGTACCTACATGGCAGCTCACAGCTCCAGTTCTGTGGGATCTAATGCCCTCTTCTGGCTTTTTTGGGGTATTTCATACTCATGGTACACAGCATACATGCTAGCAGAATTCCCATACACATAAACTAAAAATAAAATCTCACAAAGAGAATATTTTAAAATAGTATGTAGCAGATACAATATCTATCCCTTTAAGAAAATGTCTGACCTGTGCTTTAAGTTATAAAGTATACTTTATGTGTCCTGGAAGGGTAAGTGTCCAAGCAGAGTAGAGAGAGGTCCATGGGCCCTGGTAATGTTTCTCACTTTCCCAAGGCTTGTGGGAATCAAGGACGTGTGCCACTCACGTCTCCTTTTAGGATAAAACTAAACTTTGAAAAGAATGAGTTTTCTACCTAACACACCTGCAAGATCTGTGTCTTCTTGCATTTATTTATTTTTATTCTTGGAGAATTTTATACTGTATACTTTATATCATGTTCTTTCCATTGCGTAATGTGTTTTGGACAGGTTCAAGGTCTCTGGTACAAAACACTGGACCCTCACCGGAAACTCCTCCTGGATATCCTGCAGTTTCCCTTAGTCATGGAGATCCCTTCACATCTTCACACACTCCAGCAGGTCATCGATGGGGTAGATGTGGGCGAGTGCCACTCAAAGCCCTGGATGCGTGCCTGGGTGGTAGCTGAGTTGTTCTGAACAGGCACTGGGACCACCCCACTCAGGTGAGGGGCACAGCCAGTTCTCCCATGCTTAAGATGAGGGGCGGGGCCAGCTTTCTCAAGTGCGGGGGAGGGTGTCGGTGGGAGGATGTGGGGGAGAAGCTCTCCCATTAGGGGCAGGGCCAACTCTCCCCTGACTTGTTCACTGGGGTCTGTAACTCCAGGGCCTGAGCGGGGTTGGGTCAGCTCTCTGGTGAGGGGTGAGACCAACACGTACTTCAACACAGGGTTCAATACATGGTTCCCACCGGCCCCTGTGGTAACACGGGCAACGCCCCGCTTGGGCAGGACCATGGACCCAGACATGTCCATCAACTGCAACTTGAGCCCAGATGTCACCATGGCCCCAGTGAAGAAGACATGTGATGATTTTTTTTGCTGTTGTTGTCTATTCATTGAATTTGAGTAGTCACTAAGAATTCACAAAATCTTACATTTTTGCTTGGATCTTTTTGTATCTGTATTTCTATTTTGGTTTGTTCAGTTTGGTGTGTATGTGTGTGTGTGTGTGTGTGTGTGTGTGTGTGTGTGTGTGTGTGTGTGTGTGTGTATACTATGTCTATGTGTGAGTATAGGCTTGTGCATATGGGGGTGATGCTATTATGCCTGTATGCGTATTTGTGTGGAGGTCAGAAGTTAGTGTCAGGTATATGCTGTGGATATCACTCTGTATAATTAAAATGCTGATTGGCCAGTAGCCAGGCAGAAAACATAGGTGGGACAAGCAGAGAAGAGAATTCTGGGAAGTGGAAGGCTGAGACAGAAAGACACTGCCAGCCACCCTGATGAGAAGCAACAAGTTAAGATACCCGTAAGCCACGAGCCATGTGGCAACTTATAGATTAAAAGAAATGGAATAATTTAAGATATAAGAACAGTTAGCAAGAAGCCTGCCACGACCATACAGTTTGTAAACAATATAAAAGTCTCTGTGTGTTTACTTGGTTGGGTCTGAGTGTCTGTGGGACTGGCGGGTGACAGAGATTTGTCCTGACTGTGGGCCAGACAGGAAAACTCTAGCTACAGGTATACTCTTGGAACTGCTTAATCTTGAGCCTGGGTCCTTGGAGTTTATCAATTCAGCCAGACTGAATGGTTAGTGAGCCCTAGGGATCCTCTCGTCTCTGCCTTCCTAGTGCTTGGACTGTGAATGCTGGTTCCAAATCATGTCCTCAGGCTGTGTGGCAAGCAAGCACATTACTACCTGAACTATATCTCCAGCTATTATATTTTAAAATTAAATTACTAATGTAAAAAAAATCAAGAAATATAAAACAATACAAAGAAGAAAATAAAATTTATCATGTCTTATGCTTTTAGGGTAATCGCTTGCCGTGGTTTGAATAAGAATGGCCCCCAGAGGCTCAAATATTTGACTGCTTACGGAGTGGCACTATTTGAAGGGATTAGAAAGTGTGGCCGCGTTGGAGTAGATGTGGCCTTGTTGAAGGAAGTGTGTCATGGGTGTGGGCTTTGGTGGTTTTAAAGCTTAAACTAGCCTAAGGGCTTCTCTCTTCCCTCTGCCTGCAGTTCCGGATGTAGAACTCTCAGCTACCACGGCAGCCTGTGTGCCGCCATGACCCCTGCCATAGGATAACTGGACTAAACCTCTGAAGCTCTAACCAGCCCCAAGTAAGTGCTTTCCTTTATAAGAGCTGCTGTGATCATGGTGTTTCTTCACAGCAACAGAACACTAAGACACCACCACCAAGATTTTGGTCAGATCTTCGTTTAGTTAAGGAACAATCTTGAGATAATATTCTCTGTATATTTATATAAACATATAAAATATATGCTGCATATTTTATACTTTTGTATTTATTCATTTTGCCCATTTAAACTTTAAATAAATTACCCAACTACATTTTATTTGATATATCATGATGTGTTTTATATAGCATATTTTATATATATTAAAGTTTTTTTTAAGTTATGTGTATGTATGTTTCTGTGGATGTGTGTATGAGTATGTGCACATGAGGGCAGGTGCGAGAAAAAGGCTAGAGGTATTTGATCTCCTGGAGCTGGAGTTATAGGCAGTTGTGAGCTGTTGGATGTAGGTGTGGGAAACTGCATTCAGAGCCTATAAAAGAGCAATGTGTGTTTTCAACTGCAGAGACATTTCTTCAGCCCTCACAATTACATATTTTAAATGTTTCCTATAGGAATTCTAACTTTATATTTTATAACTTGCTCATATAGATTAATGATATACAAATGCATTTTTATGTAAATGTTTTCCATACTAGCTTGGTAGTGAAATTTTCTCTCTCTGACGTGATTGTTGTTTAAGTAAGTTGTTTGTCCAATTTTGTTGGACAAAACCTCACCAATTATTTCCACGTTGTATTTTTTTTAACAGTACTGGGGATTGTACCAAGGATCAACTGCACCCTAGTAAACTCTCTGCCATTGAGCTATGTATTCCAAGCACCATTTCCATGTAGTAAGTACTTAGGTACATGTGAATTACTGGGTGATAGAACACAGTTCTTTCTGCCTTATTCATTTATTTTAGCAGACTATTTTTCTAGAAAGATTGGGCTGTTCACATATACTAACAATGTAGAGATGGCCCTTTTCTTGAATCTTTGTTGCCATAGTAACTGGCAATTTAAAAAAATAGAATTTCCCTAAGAGAATTAGGAACTATAATATCAGGTTACTTAATTTTCATTTCATTAGTTATAGAAAGATAAGTGGAATTCTTTTTGTGCATTTATAGGTCATTTATACTTTTTCTGTATTAAATTGCTTATTTTTGCATATATACTTATTTTATATTAGAATATTCATTTTTTACTCATTGAGATTTTTAAAATATACTGAGTTTCTTGATCTTTTTAAATTGCATGCCAGCAATATTTTTCTAGTTCTTCATTAGCTTTCTAATTTTATTTGTGAATATTTTTATTATATGAAAGTTCTGAATTTGTATGTGACTAAACTTATCCTTTTTTCTTTGTAGTCTTTGAAGTTATACTGGGAAAAACACACCCTCCATTTGAAAATATAAATACTCATCAGTATTTTTTTCCACTTTTAATGAATAAATTGAAGTGATTGCATTTAACTTTCATTTATGATTTAACGTAGCCCAAAGCTACTTACTTTGGTATGTGGTTTTCTTTTTGCTATCTGAGCATTTTGTACACATTAAAAAAAAAGCAAACAAATAAAAAGCATTCTTTTTCACATATGGATTTCCTCCCTTCTTGCATAGAAGTACATGTGCAAAGAACGCTTAAATGGTAAATGTTATGACCTCCAGGGAGATTGCAGGAGATTTCATGTCTCTAATGTCTTAATGCATCAAAAGACCTTCAAACAAAGAAGGCTTTTCTCTTTCACTGACCTACTACATTTGCATAATCTTTCCTGATGTCACATAGGAGAGACTAGATTTGTTCTGGCATCAGAAGACAAACTAGGACAGATGGTGGTGAATTTTGTAGAAAGAGTTTCACTCAAATAGGAAGATGATACCTCTTGGAACTCACTGTCTGCTGAGTCCCTCTGAGGCTGTGTCTGGTACTAGGATGCACTTAGTAAGGTGCTCTGTGCTAAGAGTTAGTGAATAGGCATCCTCAAGAGTGTGGAGGGATCATGTCTTTCCGTTAGATCGTTGAAAGATTTATTCTTATTGTTTTTCATTATGTGTATGTATGTGGGTATGTGCACATGAATACAGCTCCCCTAGAAGCCAGAGGCAAAAGATGTGCTTGCAGCTGAGTTAGAAGTGGTTGTGAACTGTCTGAAATGGGTGCTGGGAACAGAACTTGGGTTCTCTACAACAGCATGTGCTCTTAACCACCAAGTTGGCTCTCTAGGCTCTCAGTTAGATAATTTAGATAACCTTGTTTCTTTCCCGTATGAGACAGTCACCTATTTTTTTCCCCATTCTTGTGCTCTGTACACTATAAAGGGTAGATCAGCAGAGCCCTACTCATTTAGAGTTGGGAACAGTGAAGTACAGATGAGTTTATATAATTCATGTGAACCTCACGATAACTTGGATGCTGAAGACCCAGGCAGGCAGCCCCTTCATTTACTGTCTGGCTGCATCTGCAGAGCTGTTGTGTCTGTTTTAATTAGGGCACATTTCCAGTTCAGAAGGGGATGAATTCAGCATCTATTTGTTGGTTTATGTGCCAATAACATCACAATGGCCTAGGGTTTATTTGCATTAACTGCTCTGGGGAACAGGTGGCTTTTCGATCATTACCTTGCTCTGTTCAGCCTGTCAGGGACCAAGAGAAGTGTAATGGGGGAGGGATGAAGTTGATAGCTGCAGTAGTATTACTGCTCCATGTTGTGTCTTCTAAGGGGGTTGTAGCCAAGACCATGGGATTTGGTCTAATGAGACAGTGAAAACTGAATATATACAGTGCGTTAAATCTCCCTTTTGTGACCTGCTTTAGAGGCCATCCTGCTGTTTAAGTTAAAAGAAAAAAGAGAGAAAAAAAAAAGGTAAATGGTCTGAGTTGGAAAACTATGGCCATAAAAATGCACTGCAGATTTGAAGGGCCACTTTTCTCAAATGAAATTTATGTTTGTCAGGTTTTCCCTCTATGATATTTACTCATTATATGGTAATTCAGATTTGTCTTAGCAAGTCACACCATCCTGTTTAAACCGTCTGGCTTCTAATCTAAACATTTATTTTCATGGAATATCATGTTTAGCCTCAGTTTCCCACATTTGGAAACGGATTCCCACCCTAAACACAAAAGAATCCAAGCCCTCTGGCCTTGGCAAATGTCGGGTAGTACCAGCTTGTCCTCACATCCCTTCGCCCTGCTTCCTAGGCCACAGCTTCCCATACTCTGGGCTCAGCAGCAGATGCTAATGCTGCAGTGCCCCCTGAGTGTGGCCCCAGTGTTCTTGCCTCCATGGCTTACTACCTCTTACATCTCAGTGTGGAACTCAAGATCTAGCTGTTGGTACATCTTAACTAGCAAGTGTTTTCATTTTTTTACATAGTAACTTTTAAAGGACATTGTCCAGGAAGTAACATCTTTTTTTGTGGCATGCATCTGCTTTACTGTGAATCTAGTTAATTTAAAGTCCTGTGTGCATGTGCATAGGAACACACTGTAATCAAAGTTGGGCCTGTACTATTGACTCTAAGTCATAAAACCATCTCATTGTCACTTTTTCATCCTCTGATGACTTGTAGCCATAACTGGCAAATGAAAGTTCAATTCAAGGTCAACACTGGGTGCTTGAAAAATCCAACATCCATGTCCATAAGAGATTGGATTCCCCTTGGATGAACAATTAAATTGGCTTTTGTGATCATGCTTGGCCTTCTTTTAGTTGCTCATTTGGTTCTTCCTCACCATTTATAGTTATTTTCTAGCTCTCAATGAAAGACAATAGCATATTTTAGTGAGAGATTTCTGAGGAGCTGGAGGACCTGATACCTTCACTTATGTATTCCATGTCTAGCACACTGCCTGGCTTCAGTCAAGTATTGAAGAATGAAGAAATAAATTAGTGGATCATCTCAGGCGCCTTCAAAAACTGTTCAGTGGTGGTAGAGAGAACCTTTTAAGAGCATCTTTGTTTTCACTTTGTATTGGTGTCATTTAGCAAATAAATTCATTCAGGATCCAAGGTCCTTCCTGAAACACAATAACTGAATATTTTGAATTACATCTGCAGTTCCTTCAGTTCCCTATTGTCTGGAAGCCCTCTGAAATGCTGCAGTACTCTTCCCCCTTTGTGAGACAGGAAGAAGACTTGTGTTTGACCTCAGCTATTTATTTCATACCACACCCAACCAACCAAACAACAAAACACTGAAGAAGAAAATTACAAACTCCATATGTATTGTTAACTCCATGTGGAATGTTATTCAATAGGGATCTCTTTTCTAGTCTCAAGCCTTATAATTGTTTATCTTTATATGAGGAAAATAACATCTCGTTTCTAACAAAAATGTAAACTCTCAATAGTAATGGTGGGCTATGAAACACATTTTGTAGTCCTTAACATTTGTCTCCTGGATTTTACTTGATTCTTGAAAATTGGAATAGTTATGTCTGTCCATGTTGCCCTTCTACATACTTCCAAATAGTATACTGGGCACATATAAAGATCTGATCCTATATTGTTCTGTAAGGAAAACGAGACTAATCTAACAGGGAAAGATCTGTTTTCCGTGGTGCAGGGAGGTAAGGCATTAGTAATGTTCCCAGAATGAGGAAGACTGAGCTGTCCTTTGGACAGCAGTAGCAGCCTCACTTTGTTCAATTCACCCTAGAGTGGCTCTTTCTTCATCTATGGGACAGAAATATATTTAATACTCATTCAGAGAGAGCAGTGAATTAGATAATTTCAGGAAAATTCGGCACAGTTCCTTACACATAGTAAGTGCTCAGTAACTATTTTTACCACAAAACATGCCAGAAGCATCTCAGAAGGAATGAACAAGGTAGAGAGAAAGGCAGCAAGAAAGGGCTGCCCTTCCAGGGAAATCCAGTTCAATTGCCAGCACTACTGTTGCTGCTCTAGTCAGTGGTATAAACCCGGGAGAGTGGGCCTAAAAATGAGGTAAACTAAAGTCTCACGAGATAGCCAACTTTATTCAGAGAATCAGACAATTTATATTCTGAGGGTAAAAGCAAGGTCAAATGAACAAAGGTCACATGAGTTTAGACTGTAATCAGGATAACCCATGATTGGAAACATCATTCTGAATAATAACGGCTAAGATGATGGCTAATCTGGAGCAAAACCCACATCTGTTTACTACACTGGGAGGGCACAAAATCACATTCCAAGAACAACCCATGATAAGGAAAAACATAAGTTATAATATTTTAGCTTGTTTCCTTGGAATTTTCTCACAAGCTCTCAGAATTCTCCTCACAGAGCTTCATTCATGGACCATGTTCCAACACACTACTACCTGCAAGTCCATATCCAGAGTATGCAATGCCCTCTCTGACCTCCATAGCCATTCACACTCACACAGATACAAACATAAATTTTAAAAAAAAAAGTATTTAAAAAGGGGCAATGAACACCACAAAGGAACATGAGTATAGATGACTGGGTTTCAAGATAGCTCTTCTTTGTAGAACTTGGAAGATATGAGCCATGTTAACCTCTGGTAGGCCTCTTTGGGGTTGCAATCTGTGCACATATAGCCCGGGAGCCTGAGTCTACACCTCTGTGAGGTCACCATCTGCACACATATAGCCTGGGAGCCTGAGTATGGCACCTTTGTGAGGTCACCATCTGCACATGCAGCCTGGGAGCCTAGGCATAGGCAACTCTGTGAGATTGCCAGCTGAGCACACATCACCTAGGAGCCTAGGCCTAGGTATATCTGTGAGGTCACTATCTGAGCACATCCAGTCAGCCTGCGAGCCTGGGATCTTGGGAGCCTGAGCCTCTCCCTCCTTAGGTATCATTTTCCCAACTGAAAAGCTGGCACTTCTAAGATAATGGAAATTAGAATATGACTTGGTCTCTGAGGGAAAGGTTATGCTGATGTGGGAGAGAAATGGGTGTCCTCAGCAGGAAAATAATAGAATACAGCAAAACAAGCTTAACACATGTAAAAAAGATGCACGCAAATAGCAACAATGGGGGCATTTCATTATATCTAGAACTGTTTTCATTATAATGTTCTTCTCCCTATTACCTTCAAATGTGCCCTCCCACACACAATTAAGTCACTCTGTGTTCTACTCTCTTTAAATTCAATCTGGGTAGCTCCTTCCCTGGCAGGGTAGCTCTTCCCCTCCAGTACTATCACAGAAAGAGGACAAGGGCATTGGCCCTCCCTGAAGCAACTCCCTGACACATGGGAGAAAGATGATGCCAGTTGACTGCTGGGCACGAGCCAACTCTGACAATACAGGACCCCCAAAGAAGAGGGAATGGAAGAGCAGGCATTGTGAGAATGTTAGATATCCAGAGACTACTGAGTCGTTATGGGAAAGGCTGATGGTATCACAGATCAAAATTAGTTTGGGAATGTACTTTGTGCTTAGCCCAGTGACCACCACAAAAATAAGAAATTTAAGAAAAATATGTCTATACCCCACTGAAGGTCAGGACAGAGGAGTCTACGTGGAAATTGATTCCATCATAATTTTTGCAGGGACTTTGGCATGCAAGAACTTTGACCTAGATTCAAGTTCTGGCTATATCTCTTAATAAGTATGAAATCATCATCCTAGTCTCTAAAGGGGTGCAGTGAGGGCATTCATCTGATTAGTTATTAGAGATGGCCTGGGATAATCTACCTTAGCACCTGACATGGTGAAATGCTCATTACTAATTCCTCTTCTCTTTCCAGAACCTGAAGGGGTTCCTAGTAAGAAGTAGGAGCCTGAATAACTCAGATGCAGAGAAGGCCAACAACTCAAACTTGAAAAGTAATAGCTCAAGGGAGTGGCAGCTACCACTTCTCTAAGTCTACTTAATACTGATAACAAGGGTACGTGACATTTGCTTCCAAAAATCCTGTTTATTTGGCATAGTAGCCATTTAAATAATTTCATTTTGTGACTGTGTTTCAGAGAAGAATTCATCAACCCAGGTAAAGCCTTTGGCTCTGTGTAGTCCTATAATCACTCTAGTGCTTATGGAGTATGGGTGGCAAAGAGAGAAGAGGGTCTCTTCCAAGGTCAGGAAGCATCTTCTACTTGTGACTTGAGAACTCACACTGTGGGCCTTGTCAGCCTGGATCACTAGCATGTTTTACTCTTGATTCCTTTATCCCATCTTAGGTTAATGTCTCATTTGCAGAGTTTTTAGCTTTTATCATCTCTGACCTCTCCTTATAGAAATCTGATTTCATGGTTATTATTAGTCAGAATTCATTTTAGAAAGCCCAAACCTATGTATTTTACTCTACAAATTACTTAATATAGGAAGTTCCATGCTTGCCTCCCAAACCATTGGAAGGCCTAGGGAAAGAGACCTGTGGTTCCCTCCACTTCCTCCATAATTGTTGATGATTTCTAGAATATTTGTGCTGCCTCTGAGGACTCTGGCAACTGATACCAGAATGCGTTTTTGACATTGAAATCCAGGGATCAGGAGCTACTCTCACATTCACCACTGACATTGGTTAATACCTTATTCAATCAGCTCATGGTGGATCCAGGCTCCTGCTGCCCTGGAATCACAGCTTCACTGCCAGAAGGCTAGAGTAGACACTGAAGCAGTGTTGTGGGGTTTGCTCCATAGTGGGCTTGGTCTCTAAGAATAGTATTTTGCCTTTCAAATCTCATCCAAGCACAACTCAAGAGTAAGTTCCAATTCGCAATAAATGCTTTGGTTATAAGAAGACTAGCAATGTGTGTGATTGACCTTGCTTCTTCTGCAGCATGAAGGAATTCCAGAAGGTACTACTACTAACAGAAGGCAGAAGATTTGTATATATAAGGGACTGAGTTCAGGCTGTGCATCAGGAAAAGAGGCTGAGTACCATGTTTACAAAAGACCACACTAAGGTCTCTTAAAATAAGGGTCATATAGTGGAATATGGGGTCATGAAGAACTTGACAGAAGCCAAAGATGCCTGAACACAAGGTGATCAAAATCTAATTCAAAGCCAAACCATAATACTCTGACATGTTTTTGGTATCTAGCAGCTCTTACCCATGGAGTACCACAGGCTATCATTGCAGCCGGTTCTGGACATCCAATATGTACACTTTGTGCTGAATTACATCAGTGAAGTGGCCTGAAACACCTCTGCACCTCTCAGATTTAAGACCATTGTTCTATGAAATGCAGTCTTCATATGGAAAGTTCAATTTTCTCCTCTTATAGCATGCAATGGTTCAACTGTGGAAAACAAAGACTTTAACATCATCCTGTCTTCATTCCTCAACATGTATCTTGTCAAATTAGTCCCTCTTTAGATGATATCAGAAAGTTTAATTTTCAAAAAGGAGTTGCTGAATAGCATTGTGTTAAAAAAAACAAAAAGTGAAATTTGGCTTGGGACTTGGATAGAATTTCCAACTATTTCTGAAATGGCCCTAAGCTTATTTTCTTCCAATTTATATTATATATTTACATGAAATAGTATTCTCAGCACTAATGATTGTGAAATCAAAGTGTTGATTGACTCTGAAAATTGTTGAAGATGCACTCACTACATTTTGTGCTGTCAAATATTCAGCCGAGATTTAATTCCTTAAATAAAAAACAATCACACACATTCATTTCATTAATATACAAAATGTTTTTATCACTAATGAGCAGTAAAGTTATATGTGTGCCAAAGAACAGTTTTGAACAAATGTCTTTATGATTTATTATCAGAACATATTTGATTTGTATACCTGTTTAATAACATGTATAGCAATATCACATAAAAACATTATGGGTAAAAAATGATTGTAAATGCAAAAGCCTTACAAAGCCCTGATCCAGACTAAACATGAAGGAACTGGCCAATGGCAATCAAGAAGCAGCTTTTGGGAATTAGACAGTTGAGATGGTGAACCCAGGAACAAAGTAACCACAATCCAAGCAAGACAGAGAAGGGAAGGTGTATGTTGGTGCAAGACAGTAATAAAAAATAATCTAGGTCAGTCAATTCAAGAGCTGGGGGCTTCTGGTACTCTCTCTGTTTACAGCGTTAGCTTACAGAAAGTGTGGACACAGTTGAGTCTATGAGGAGAGACATTGACTCATTTAACTGAACAGAAAAGAAGAAGAGCAGAAAGACAAGCAGTCTGGGTATCAAGTCCAAGATCACCTGCCCCAGAGAAACTCTCTGTCCACTACAGTTAAGTTATTATCTGTGGCCATGCTCATCCCTCCTTCTTTCTGTAGTTTTTTCTTTAAAGTATTAGCTCTTTACTATACTTAGGTGTATGTGTTTCTTTAAAAGGAATGTAACTGTATTCTGAGTGTCTTGGGAGGAGATACTAAGGAGGAGTCATATATGGACCTGATATGGTAATAAAATGTATTAATTACTCCCTTATCAACAAGAAAATTCTAAGCACCTTATAAAACATTGTCATGTGAAATTTTCCAAAGCAGAATAAATGCTCTATACTAACTGTAAATAATGGTAAATATTACAAACAAAAACTGAGAAGACACACCTTGCATTCATGACACCTTGGGTTTGATGTCAAGCACCACAAAGCAAAAAATAAATTTGTATATACAACATATCACATACATAAAAGTATGTCACGTGTGCTTGTGCATGCACATATTTACAAACTCTTCTATACACATATACACAAATTTATTAAATTAAGACAGAAAAATAATTTTTTATTTTTTTATTACATTACAAAGAATATTACAAAGTTCTCACACACTAAAAATTACTTCCTTGACAAGACAGCCTTTTGTGAAAGGAGCTTTTCAGTAAACATATTTTGACAATTGATACCCCATGAACACCGTTTGTGGAAAACAGTTTTTTGCTGTAATTTGATGAAGCAGGAAGTGGAAATCGATAGAACATTGCCAAATGCGTTCTGTGCTGATGCCCTTGCCTTTCTCTCCCCTGCTCCTGTTCTGCAGCAGATAAGAGAGAGGAGGAGCCAAGAACAGGATATATGGATTTTCTAAAACAGCAGGACAACAAAGGAAGGAATGCTTTTAACTCTGAGATGTTTTCAGCACCCTGGCATGCATTTGCTGAGTAGCCATAGAGGCTGATTTCAAGCCCAAAGATCCCTGGAACTTCAAGGAGAACCTTCCTCACTGGGTCTTGTTGCTAAGTCTCAGCACTGCTGGTTTCCATGACAACCCGGCCAGTGTCTAGCTCGAATTTGCAAATACTTCCCAAAGACCATTAGTCTTAAAATGTTTTCTCTAGACTTTCACATCTGCCTTACTCTCTCCAACCTTCCTACTACATCCTCTCTTTTTAATCTTCCCCAACTTTTGAAATAAAGAACACAAGATTTCGTAGTGGCAAAAATACTTAGCAACTATTAAAAAAAAAAAAAAAAAGGCTAGAGAAAACAGGAAGAATTGTGGTAAAAGTGACTCCTGGTTGCCTTCATGTCATGTCCACTCCCTAATTGCCACTAAATTGCCACTAGGTGTCTCCCCCTAATTCAGACCTGTATTGCCGTCTGTGCTTCCTTGCTGGATTGAAGGAGTAGTGTCCATTTGAAACAGACCGAAAAAGGACACTGCAGTGCAGTAGTAGGAACATTGTGCTATGGCAGATGCCTCACCTCTGCCTCTCACTTGATCTTGTGATCTTGAACTTCTGTGAAAGAAAGAATGGGACAGAGGATCCCTGAGGAGCTTCTCAATGAGGACTTTCCATGAGCTCATGTTCACAGGACTCATTCTGCCTACCTTTGGGAGAATTGGCATTTCTCTAATAAAATATTCTTCCTGTTAATTAGTGATTAGACAATTCCTAATCTTATATCAAGAATATGATAGAAAAGTAATTATTTCTCAGAGCCCACATTATTCCACAGCTCAGTGTAGGAATGAGACACTTGGGAGTATCTCTACAGATATAGTATTAGTCCTGTATAAAATGTGAGTGTGAATGCATGCTGCCATTCTCTGACCAATTTAGTGTTGATTTGTATGTCCCAACATTAATCCACAGCCATAACTTAACTGTTTATGAAAACCATATTGTAACATGCTCTGTAAAACAAAACTGTTTAGAAAATGCTCTAAAGTAAAGATATATTTAAGTTTCCTGTGGTTCTACATGGTCATGACAGATCCACCTCCTAATCATCTTCATGAGCATCTTGAGAGATCAAATGCCAGTCCTGTATGCTTGAAAACTTGTATGGTAGGACCTTGGTTACAAGAACATGTTGCAAAGATTATTTATCCGAACTTTCATTTTCCTGTGGAATTCCATATAAGGAAGGATTTCATGATACATTTAATGAGCATTAAATTTGGGTGGTCTGGAGTAAGAATTGTTATGACGAGAGAAGTTGTAGATAAAGGACAATTTAAGGATGCTAGAACTAGTGGACAACAGGAAGACTTTGTGCTGACTTCTGGTTTGCCTCAACTAGTTGCATTAAAGTTATGCTTTTTATTTTTGTTGGAGTTAAGAACTCGATTTACATTGTTAATTTTGTGATTTCTGACTTTGTAGTCATAGTCAGAAATCCTGAACATTGGGAGTCCTCTGTGGGTTTCATCAAGGTTGTGAGCTACCATCACTCGAATGGTACTCTCCTTTCAAGGTTTGTTCCAATATTTTTTCATAAATCTAGCCATCTACATGTGTTGACAGTCAATTGGATTGAATTAAATTTTGAATCCCCTTCTGTCTTGATGAGCCATATTTAGACAACCTCTGAAGGGTTACATTTCATCAATGGAAACATTAAGTCATTGAGAAGAAATAAAGGTCAGCAAATATAAAAAATTATATTGTCTTTGGAATATTGTTGATAGGTAGGGGTCTACACATTTTCTTATACTTACCTGTATTGCCTAAGAAGTAGGAGGCTTTTTTGCTTGAAAGACTAAGGATCGGGCTGGGCTTTTGAACAATTTTATTGTGTTAGCTCTTAAGAACTGAGGTTTGAGGTTTACATTGAACTCAGTTTCTATTAGCCTTGGTTAAAACACTCCCTACCTTAACATAAGGCCCCAGAAGAATATTATTTCTAAGTAAAATAAGATCTTTCAAACTAGAAGTAGTTGGTCAGTTTTCAAACAATTGCATTAATCCAAGAAAGAAGCTTTCTTATTCCTAATGTCCCTAAAGGACTTGAGATGTTTGGCATTCTGTCGCCACCTCGCAGACCTTTGGCTGGGAAGGTAGTTTTACAGTATTGCTCAAGACTTTTGGAGAAAATTCAGAAAGAAGCTTATACATCAAAGTCCAGGAAATCCAACTTAAGCTTTAGGATAAATGCTCAAATCTCTTATCTCTTCATATCAGTTTTTTGCTGTAATCCCTGCAAAGTAACCTTTAACGATCAGGGAGGAGCTTGATAAAGGAAAAGGAAGAGAAAGGATTGGATTTAAATATCTGATTAAAACAAAAACATCAGGAAATTTTGGAATTCTTAAAATGTGAACTGAGTGAGAATAGGTAGAGGGAAGAAGAAAGATTGCTCAAAATTTGCATAAGCTTCTTACAATAAAAACATATCTCCCAGTGAGAACAATTTTCCTCTAAGATTTACTGTAACCTAACTGATGGGCTCCAATTACCATCAGAAGAAACAGATAATGAATCTGTTTCATAATACTCCTCAAGTTTGTAAGAGAGAAACAGAAAATAGGCCCTACTTCATAGTTTTGTTTATTCATTTATTTGTTTTGTAAAGATTAAAGTTGGCTCACATACAGTAATGAGAATAGTAGCTAGTATGTTATGTGTTATGTCAGAACTTGCTACTATTGTTGTTCTTTCTGTTATTAATAACTACGTTTTTATCATGCTTCAGTACAGTATTTCTCAGTCTTGGCAGTCCTGATATTTTGGAATGAATAATACTTTGTTTTGAATGGGCTGTCATGTGTGTGGTAGGGTTCTCAGCAGTGTACCTAGTCTTTATTCAATAGACATAGGCTTCATTACACCCAACTGTGAGACACCACTGCCTCCACACACATGTCCCATGTAGGAACAAAGTCGTCATCACATTTAATAATATGTCTCTGGCCTCACTCCAAGTGCTTTGCATATGGCATATCTTTGATGAACACTCCTTTAGTCTCTTGTTTACAGAAACAGTGACGGGGTAGAGAAAGGCTAGATAACTTGTCAAAGTCATACAGTTAAACCTGATGGAGAGAGGACTGTGGCTGATATAAACTGGCATTATTTACAGCATTCATACATCAGTAGGCTCTGGAAAGAGGAAACAATAACAATTGTTTATTATCATTTCTGTGTGGTAATTATTTCTTCTTCTCTGCTTTTCCCTCATCCTCTCTCCCTTTTCTTCTTCTTCTCTTCCTCCTCCTTCTCCTCCTCCTCCTCCTCCTCCTCCTCCTCCTCCTCCTCCTCCTTATTCATTTTCCTCCCTTCCTCCTTCCTAGGCTCTTGTCCAGTTCACATTAGCCTCTGACTTGCTCTGTATCCATGACAGACATTGAACCATCTCCCAGGTACCAAGATTACAGGTGTAAGTCACAATACCCAGCTTAAGTTTCTTGATTTTCAGATATTGGTGTAGCAGTGGTTGACTTCTAGACTACAATGACTTGGGTGGCTTTTACCTGGTAGTACAGGACTTCTCTGAAATATTAATAAAATGATAAGAGCTACATGAGCCCTTAGATGCTCTCTTTACTTGGTGCTTTAGTCACTGTTCTGTAACTGTGAAGAGACACCATGATCAAGGCAACTCTTAGAAGAAAAAGCATTTAATTGGAGGCTTGTTTACAGTTTCAGAGGTTTAGACCATTGTCATAAGGTGGGGAACATGGTGGCATGTAGTCAGTCTGGAGAAATAGTTGAAAGCTACATTCTGATTCATAAATGGGGGTGGGGACTGAGTCTGAGCCTGGTATAGTTTTTAAAACTCCAAAGTCTACCTCAAGTGATACACTTCCTCCAACAAGGCGACACACCTCTCAATCCTTCCCAAATAATGCTTATTCCTGGTGAATAAACTTTCAAATATATAAACCTATAGGGGGTATTTTTATTCAAACCAGTACACTTGGGCTGTCAAACTTATACCATTTTGTCACAATGAAATACTCACTAAGCATCTAAAATTATGAGGTGCTCTTTCACAGAGAACTTTTCGAATGAAAGAGTTGTTTCCATAGTAGATATTTGGGAGAATTTGTCAGCAACTGCCTCTGAAAGTTTTCTCATTTCTCCCAAGTCTGTATCTAACAAAAGTGTTTGCACATCAGAGTAATGTGACTCAGCCTCTTGGGGTCACCTCTTTCAGGTAAAGGCAATCTCGGCCTGAAATCCAGAAAGGTGAAAGTACTAGAAGGAAAATCTCCGTCTTCTGACCATGATGACGTTAGAGAATTTTAAGGAGTCGGTGAGGTTTCTGCCAGATGGAAAGGGTGTGTCTGCAGTGTTGTTGGCTTAAAATGCATAACAAAGAGGAGCAAAGATGAGAAACAAGATCTTTTATTTCTGAGCCTGGGACACACTGCTGTGCTTTGGACAGCTGATTGTTCTGTCTATCCTAGGATGTCTTGTGCCAGCCAAGTCCCTGTAGTGCTAACCAGAAACCTCCTGTACTTTGTGATCAGGAGACTTTTTAGTATTATGCTCCTTATCTAGAAGATTTCAGACTCAAAGGATATTTTGTGATGCCTAATATGGAGGGCTTTGCATGCTTTCCATGGACAGAAGTCCTATTGAATCCTTTTGCGGAGCTTTCATAACTCTTGAAGGATTACAAAGGTTAGGTTGGTTGAGTAATACAGGTGGGAGCTAAAGGACCTGTGAAAACTACTGAAGATATTCAGGAAGAAAGAAATGAAGTGTCATACTATAGTAAGATCAACAATAACTGAGGTAGATTAAGTAGGAGAGGAAAAGAGGGAAAGGGGGAAAAGAAAACCAGGAAAATCTCTTCTCTGTAGGGAACACGCATTAACGTTGTGAGCCAACAAACTCGTCTGACCATAAAAGATCTTGGAGCTTTATTATCTTTGCTAAGGTAGAGGACCTCACTGAGGATGAACAATGCTATTTTTCATTTAAAAAGTACTTGTTTCCCAAATTTGTGCATAAGTCAGAGGAGCAAAAAGGCAAATGCAAACTTGACTTTACAATCTAACTTGGAAAGATAACACAGAGTGACTAGAAAGAGATCGAAGTAGAGATCAGGAAAGCTTGCAATTTCAAGTCAGTGAGCCCTTTTGAAAATACATTATTTATCTATATCTTAAAGATTCATTTTAAGCCAAGGCTTGTATAGACATCAAGAAATACCTGCTCTCAGCATAGCATTTGGCAATTTTCTCAATTTCATCCCTCTCAAAGCATAACATAAGCACACTTTTATGGTTAAAAGCGAAGAAAAGCATGATGGGTAAAGACAGGATGCCTTAGCTCACTATTGTGATTTTTTTTCTTTTGTCCTGAAAGTCATCTCCTCCTTCACCATGCAAATTCATTCTATTTTGTTTTTAATCAGTGGAGAAATCCATATTCATCACCTTTCCTGGAAATGAGACCCTTCCCAGATTAAACACCTCTAGGTACAAATAACCCAGATCTCACAGATCCCACATAACTAGTCTGAGGAAGTGCAAACCCAGAAGAAATGCTGGAACCCCAATCCAGGCAGCTGCACAGAAACACCGGGGTGGTGGTGGTGGTGGTGGTGGTGGTGGTGGTGGTGGTGGTGCTGTATGTGACCAGGGACAGCACAAAGGAATTCTTGCTGGTGTGGTGATGTTCTCTTCCTGCGCTATCTTGAACAGCAACTACCATTCTCAGATGACATGAGCTCAGAAAATCTGACACAGCCTCTGAGGAACTACATCTTCATTTATATTCATTTTAATTACTTAAAACGTCAATAGTGGTGGGTAGTGGTCACTGTATTGGCCATGTGGTCTGCATTCTCATCTAAAACTACTCATTTATGGTGCTCCAACATCATTTGCCTTTAGTTTTAGGGTGAAATTTTCTGAGGGTAGAATCATACTTTTAGGCTACTGGATGCTCCTTTGAGCAGAAACGAATTTTACATCTGGCCTCTGGGTTCAGTGCGAAAACAAGACAAGTTCAGTTGTGCGGTGGTTAAGAGAAGAGGCATATACACAATTTTTATGACTGGAATATTGTACTCACTCTAGAACCCAGTATTCTCAAGTCTGGTGCAGCCACGCTATTTCCCTCTGTGTTGCCCTCTCCAGGGTCATTGCATTCTAGGAGTTTACATTAGTAGCTAAAAAGGATCTGCCATTCCTTCCCCTCTTAAGTTGCCAAAGGCATCTCTTGTGCTTACAATAAATTCCTCTACCTCCTTTTCCCCTTCTCTTCTTCCCCTAGGAGAGATAATTGGATTGTGTGATTTCCATTAAATGTAATGTACCACATGCAGATGAAACACAATAGCAAAATACATTAAAGTAGAATCTCTGGGAAAAAATGGTCTGGGTGCTTTTCTTCTTGTTAAAATTAGCTACAAAATTATTTGTGGTTTTGTACAATTAACTGCAGAGATTTAATTTACTCTTTTCTGAACAGTTATTTACATTCCATACCTTCATGAAGAAAGAATCTTTTAGATAAGAGACACACGCTCATTTTTTT
>CABHPR010133836.1:1707-24758 GCA_902168415.1 Peromyscus melanophrys
TTTTTTTTTTTTTTTTTTTTTTTTCAGTGCTTTGTTTCCTAGGGCTATTCTTCCTCTAGCCCTGGTGTCCCCCACATCCCAGGCCTGAATAAAAGCCTCTTGTACACACTCCACACACTTACGACTACACTAACCCTAGCCAGAACAGCCGCTGACCTGGCCCTGTCTCAAAACCAGGCCTGCCTACCTTATCGGGTTAGAGAGAGGAAGTTGGTTGTTCAAACAACAGTAGGTGGTTGAGCCAGGAAGTGGGACCTACTCCCCCCACGGCCCCCTTGACCTTTTCTGGGCACAGTGCAAACCCCACAACGAAGCCATGCTTCTTTCTCTAAGGAGCACCTGGCTTCACACAGGGTTTTCTCCAACACAGAACCCCAGAGACAAAGACTGCCAGAGATTCAAGAACGAGGAGGACAGCTTGGCATGAATGAGTAGCTCCATCTCTGAGGCCACTTGGTCCTATCTTACCCTCCTTCTCCAATCACAGGCGATTAAAAAAAAATGGAGTCCCCAGGGCCAGGCAGTACATCAGTAATTGTTCCATGGGGGTCAAGTCCAGGTTGGCTGCCCTGTCTTTTCTATCCATCGTGTTCCCTCAAATTGCTTTCTTCCCTGAGTTTATGTGGCGCCCCTCAAGAGCTATCTTATTGTGTCTGGTTTCTAAATGGTCCGAGAGCGCCGGTGGCTTCCTTACCCCAAGTGGACCATATGCTTCCTAAGGGCAGATTGCAAGGAGGGGTGCTCTGCTGAGGAGGGGGGTCACTTGGTCACTTGTGCCCCTTTGGTTCCTGTAACTAGCCTGCCAGTGAAGCGAGTGGGTTCCATGGAGGCCATTCCGCTTTGGAAGTATCTGGAAGGGATGGATGTTGCAGAGAAGGATTTAAAGGAGGGGCTGTGTGTGGAGCCAGATGCCTGTCTGATGAAGGGGAACGGGCGGGCGGGAAGGGGCTTCACAGGGAAGCAAGGCGAGGGAGAGAAGAGAAAGAGGCCGGCGGAGGCTGGGGCTGTCTTGCTGTGGAGAGGGGAAAGGGAGTGGAAATTCCCCGGACCGGACCGTGTAGCAAACACAAACACCTTAACCTAAGTGCGCCCTGTGCCGAGCCGTCCTCTCCATACCTGCTGCAGGGAGGACCTTCACCTAGTCCTCCCTCCAGGAAGGAGGCAGAGAAGACACAGTTGCCATGCCTAGGTTATTGAGCTAGCCCAGAAGGGAAAAAGCAGATGTAACACCTGGAAGTTGATGGAGGCTTAGAACTTAAACTCCTCCTTCTCACCCCAATCCAGGGCCCTGCAGCTCCCCTGCAGGGGGGTGGGGGGAATCCTGCATGCCTCTGCTCCAGGTGTTCCACACTGGACTTGCCTTGACCTTGGGGAACTGGGAGAGCTAGGTCATCCTGGTCATACCTCCTCATACCTCTGTTTTCTGACTGACTCCTTTTCTTGTCACTGTCCCCATTCTCCACCAAGGGACTCAGCACCCCATAAAGGGTCACGCACGAGGCCCCCAATAGTTTAGTGGTCAGGTGTTCCAGGGTCTATCTAGTCTTGCCTCCCCAGTGCAACCACCTCTTCTTACAATATATTACATTCTGACTCTGGCCTCACCCCAACACCTAGGGGGTGCTGGGTTCCAACACTGATTGTTTGTGAATTGTATGGGAGGAGTGTTGAGCAAAAGCACCGGGCTCCAGAGACCTGGGTTCCAATCCTGCTCTGGAACGTACCACCTCCCTTATGTTAGAAAGGCTAAAGACTCGTAACTTCTGGTTCCTTGTCTGTAAAGTGGGTGTTGACCTAGACACTGAGATAATGGCAATATCTCTGTCAGTGTTGCCTGTCTCCAGAGTCCTAGAGCGGTGGCCTCTGCCCAGCAACTCTCTCTGCTGTGGGCAGCCACGCCCTTCCTGCTCCCCGCTCTGTCCCTCCCCAGTTCAGTGATAGGCTGCTTTGAGGACAAGCATCCAAATTCAGCCTGGCTTTTCCCCACAAGCACTGTGCCTGGAGGAGTGATGGCCCTACCCCCAAACGGGGAAGCCCCTGCAGAGACCCTGGAACAGGCCAGTGACCAGGGAGCCCTTTGGGACTAGGACCATGGCCGGAAATGGGTTGGATGGAGGCCTGTGGCACGGGCTGGCTGTTGCTTAGTTCCCAGTTTAAATGGGGAACTGCCGAGGCTACCCACTTAACCACAAACAAGGGCCCCAGCCTTTCAGTTTGCCTCTGCCTCTGAACTCCAGTGTCCAGACTGTATTCCTGGACCTGCTGGTATGGGTGGGAAACCCTGCTCCCTGCTCTTCTCCTGCTTGCTCCTCTGTCTGGGCCATGAAGATCCAGTTCCTAGCTGGTGTCAGCTCTGCCTCTTTCTGCCCCTTGGATCTGTTCAGCCCCTGAGTAGTTACCAGCCCTGTGGCATTTAGTGTTCCCAGACTCCAGGCACTGGTGGAGTTCGCCATGATCGTGTAATTATCGACCCATTTCATAGATGAGGCCCAGGTTTGCCCAAGGCCAGGCAGCTGATTGGTGAGCCACTGAGATTTCAGCAGGATCTGACTGCCCTCAAAGGCTATTCGAAGGACTTGGAAAGGCGAAGAGGAGAGAGGAGAAAGGAGAAAATATAGTGGGTTCTGCCCATGTGCAGAATATAGCAATTGCTGCCTAGAACTGTCGTTTAGCTCTGCTGGAGGTACATTTAACTGCTTCCTACAAATAATAACAAAACCCTGTGCAACGCTGGCTGGGCTTGTTCTATGTCAGGGACTAGTACTTCACGTCTCTCAGCGGGTCCCAGGGTTGGAGTCAGCAGCTCTGTCCTCTCTCAGAAGTTCCAGCCACCCTCAGCACTGATCCCCATCATCCCATACTGGCCTCCAAACATGGCTCCTCTTGCTTTAGCATTGACACAGACATCGTCTCTGCCTCCAGCTATGGAGACCTTTGACCCCAGTAGGCTACTGATCATTCAGCATCCTGACCTCCAGTTTTGCGGCCTCTACAATCTCAACTGAAATCACCTCTCCTTCAGCAAGTTGCACCCCGGGGCAGGGACCTTGACCTCCCCGTGGAGAGTTCCTTTCTTAAAATCCCCCCAGATTACAGTTTCCCTCCATCCACCTAGGCCCAATTCCTCATAGGAAATCCTTGTTTGTTTGTTTGTTTTTTTAAAGTCCGAAGTGGGTATGGCAGCTCACACCTGTAATTCTAGCACTTGGGAGGCTGAGGCAGGGGGATTACTGTGAGAGCTAGGCCAGCCTGGGCTAAGGTGAGACCCTGAATTAAAATAATAATAATTATCACCTGCAAAAGTCCAACATATATACCCACATTTCTTACACACACACACACACACACACACACATACACACACACACACACACACACGCATGCACACATGTACATGGGCCTGAGGACATGGCTAGTGAGCAAGAGTGTTTGTGGGGCAAGCACAAGGACCCAAGTTCCAACCCTGGCACCCATGTAAAAAGCTGGGCATAGTTGCATGCCCACATGCCTGTCCCCAGGGCTGTGGGAGTCCGGATGGGAAGGTTGCAGGGGCTTGCTGGCTGCCAGCTGAGCTCCACTTTCAGTAAGAAATCCTCTCCAAAGAGAATAAGATGGACTTGTTAGAGCGGCACACCTGACGCCCTCCTCTGTCCTCTATGTGCAGCCCACACACACACACACACACACACACACACACACACACACACACACACACACACACTAACGATGATACGTAAGATTGTGTACATAATGATACATAAGATTGAAATTGAATGCTGCTCTAGCAGAATTAAAAAATATCCATGTCAAACCAATAGACAGCATCCCACGAGATGCTGAAATACTAGGACCTTGTCAGACATAAGAAAATGCCAAGGGGGCTGGAGAGATGGCTCAGCAGTTAAGAGAACTAGCTTCTCTTCCAAAGGACCCAGGTTCAATTCCCAGCACCCACGTGGCAGCTCACAGCTGTTGGTAACTCCAGTTCTGGGATCCGACATCCTCACACAGGCATTCAGGCAGGCAAAACACCAATGCACATAAAAAAAATGTAAAAGAAGACTGTTACTTCACATTACAGTATTCCAGAACTGTTGACTAGTGGCAGGAGCCAAGAGACAATGACACCCGAGAAAAAACAAGTCACCAGGTGTCCAGATCACAGTTTATATGTGCCGGCCATTCTCTCCAAAAGACACTGGGGTTCCTTGGAGAAGGCAGGTGCCAGGGCTAACACAGGAACATTCTCAGAAGAGAATGACATCTGTTTGTGTTATGTATGGCAGGTCAAGCCTATAATAGCAACACTCAGGAAGCTCAGGCAGGAGGATTGCCATGAGTTCGAAGCTAGCTTTAACCTACATAGTGAGTTCAGGCTAGCTTTTGAGAGAGGAAGGAGGAAGGAAGAGAGGGAGGAAGGGAGGGGAAACATCTTAACCTCTTTTTGTGCCCGACAATGAGGAAATGCTCCTAGAGTTGACGTCAAAATGATCACAAGTCAATCTGATGGGGTTACCACTGGCTAAATCTAGGACAATTTGGGTATCAGCACAAATAGTTGTACTGATAAACTATAACATTTCGGTTGAAATAGGAATTCATGGGTCTATGCATCTCTTATAGTAGGATGCCAGCAGATGGATGGATGCATGGATGGATGGATGGATGCATGGATGGATGGATGGATGGATGGATGGATGGATGGATGATGGATGATGGATGGATGGATGGATGGATGGATGGATGGATGGATGGATGGATGGAGAGTGAATGATTGACGTGGATGATCTTCATTTGGTAACTATGGTGGTGGATGATGAAGGATGAAGTCATCAAAGGATGCTAAGGGTGGTGGGTGGAGAGTTGGTGAGGGGCAGAGTATTGGTGCCGACTTGCAGTTTCTCCTGACCACACAGTTATCAAATTCAAAGCAAAACACGGTGAGTGTGTGATGGGGAAGCCTGGCAGGCACCAACTTGACCCAGTGACAGGATGAGCCTCATTGTTAGAGAGAGCCTGACGTGCCCGTGAGAAGCATAGTGTCTTTGCATGGTCTTCTTGCCAAGAGTGAGAGGCCTGAGGGTGGACATGAAAACACTGGGGAACATCCGACAAAAATGATGCCCTGTACTTTTTAATACTGTCACCAGGCATGTGACACATTCCTGTAATCCCAGCACTTGGAAGGCAGAGGCAGGAGAGTCCCTGAAAGAATGAGGTCAGCTTGGGGCAACATGGCAAGTTTCGGACTAGTCAGGACTGCGTAGTAAGACCCTGACTCGGAAAGACAAAAAGAGAAAATGACTGTCAGGGTGACGGTGACAGGGAAAGACCGAAGATCTGTCTCAGACTGAAGGGAGCTAATGAGGCATGACAACTAAATGCGACTCGCAACCCTGACGTGGATCCTGAACCAGAAACACGGAAGAGGCATCGCTGGGAAAGTAGAAAGTATTTGCATGAGGTCCGAGAATGGGATGACAATGTTAAGTTGATTTTGATTTCCTAATTTGGAGTGTTGAATTAGAGGTCATGAGAAGAGGGTGGTTTCTGGAGGAAATAGAAACTGGATTATTTAGGGTGGTGGTTCTCAACCTGTGGGTTGCGACCCCTTGGGGGAAGAGAGTTGAACAACCTTTTCACAGGGGGTCGCATGTCAGATATCCTGCATATGAGACAGTCACGTTACGATTCGCAACAGTAGCAAAATTACAGTTGTGAAGTAGCAACAAAAATAATTTTATAGTTGGGAGTCACCACTACATGAGGAACTGTATTAAAGGGTCACAGCGTTAGGAAGGTTGAGAACCATTTAGAGGTCATAAGATATCACGTCTACCAAGTCATTCTAAATTCTCAAATGGCTCAGAATAAAATAATGCTCGTGCTCTCTCTCTCCTTCCCTTTTCTGATTGTCCGTGTCTTCTACCTTTCTCTTTCTCTACTCTATATATAGTCTCTCTATATATTCTATACATATATATCGTCTATACACACACATATATATACCCCTTGTATTCCTCGATCAGGACATACTCATCTTATGCACATTTCCTTAATAAGTTGCTTTCCTCTTCTCAAAGAAACTTTCCTGGGGCTGGAGAGATGGCTCAGCAGTTAAGAGCCCTGGCTGCTCTCCCAGAGAACCCAGCACCCATTCCCAGCACCCACATTGTGGCTTACAACTATCTGTAACTCCAGTTCCAGGGCATCTGACACCCTCTTTTGACCTCCAAGGTCACTAGGCATGTGTGTGGACAAATTACCCATAAAATAAATGTAAAAATTAAAATAAAATGTAAACAAGAAAGAAAGAAACTTCCAAAAAAATCTGTAAAAAATAGTAGGAGAGAACACAGTTCCTCTTTTCTCCTTTTATATGGGGACACTGTTGGAAGTAAAGATTTCAGAGGATTTGGCTGGGGGAGGGGGGACTGAGAGATCTGTGCAGGGATCACCCTGGGGAGCCAGTCACCTTCAGCTAGGTTCTCTCTTTGGAGAAATGTGTCTCAGGAGATAACAGTGCTCTGGAGCTACCTTAAAACATAATTGACTTCCCACTTCCTGGAATTGGATGAGCTAGTTGTTGGCACATTGGTAGCTTGAAAGCAATCATGGGAAAAGGAGGGCACCATGGAAACTGCTGAATGCTAGAGATCAGGTGACTGTGGTGTGCGTATTATTGTTGTTTTTATTTTGAAAGCTGGCTAAATAAACTCACTAGCATACCACTGACCATCAGTGTCCCTCATCAAGCACTCTGGTATCTATCTAGAGCAGCGGGTCTCTCATCCTGTGGGTTGCTATCCCTTTGGGGTCACATATCAGATATTTACGTTACGATTTGTAACAGTAACAAAATTACAGTTATGAAGAGGCAACAAAATAATTTTATGGTGGGGTCACCACAACATAAGGAACTGTATTAAAGGGTCGCAGCATTAGGAAGGTTGAGAACCATTGCTCTAGAGAGTAGGCCGAGAACGGAATGCCTGGAATGGTCTAACAAGACGAGCCTGGTAGGGACTCATGCTCTGAGGCCGGATCCGCTCTTGAATACGCTTGCAGCTGACCACAGTAAGGCACTAAATTTACTTCATGGAGTTAGGATTGTACTTCACTCTGCAAATAAGTACAACCCGTCTTCAAATGCTGATTCTGGGATGCTTTTTTTTTTTCCCCCAAAAAACAATCAGTGTCCACATACCACAGTACCACAGAGCCAACCACAGACATCAGGAACCCCCAATGGTCTCCAGGAAGTGAGAGGCTTCTCCAGAGCGGGTAGACCAGGGCCTTGCTTGTGCACTCAGCCTCCAATGGGGCCCACAGCCTGGCCCCTGGACCTTTCCTTGTCGATCCTGTAACCGCATGTCTCTTTCCTGACTCTGATGCCCTTGTAGAGACTGCCTGGAAGGCGGGCCTTGGTTCACCCAAGTTTGAATTTGATCCCAAAGAAAGGTGACCAGCAGAGTTTGAGGAGGGATGAAGAAACGGGAGTGTCTGCTCTCACCCTCCTCCCATGTCTCCCCGTGAAGGATTTTGCTGCCCAGCTGGCTTAGACACGGACCACCCTGAGCTCTTTCTGGTGAAAGTCCAACAGGAAAAAAAGAACCAGAGACACAAGTAAAAAAGGCTCTTGCTCCGAACCTCTCCACAGCCCTGTGATCGTGGACCCTGGTGACCCGTCTGAGGGAGATGGCTTAAGTACAGCCCAAGCAGGGTAGGTGCAAGGGCCACTGCCGCAGTACATTCTAGGAACACTAGGATGTCTCTTGGCCCTCTTGTGACTTAACTTCTGTCTGTGCCTTAATTTTCCCATATGTGAAATGGAGCTAATCATCCTCAAAACACCCCTGCAAGGTACTAATTACTGTCTGTAAAAGGCTTTGAGATCCTTGGATAGAATATAACAGTACTAATAGTGGATAATAACACTCTGTCCGCCCCCCAGCCCTTTCATCCATGGATCTCAAAGCCTTTTTACAAACCTTAATTAATTCTCACAACACCCAAATGCAGGAGGCTGATGGTCATTAGTTCCATTTTACTGGTGGGGAAACTGAGGGAAGCCAGGAGGCTGGCTTGAGGCCACACAATAAGCTGGTAGCTGATGAGGGTTAGAACTCACGGCCCCTGGCCCCTGAGAAGGGCTCAGACAACAGGACTTCTGCCTTGCCCAGCAGTGAGCATGGAGACTGAGGGCCCGGGACGCTGCTAAGGGGAGTGTGAGCCACACTGAGCCTTAAGGAGACTCAGGATTGTACGCATTAGTTCACAGACTAAGGTTGTTAGCCTGGCCTGGCGGTTTGAGGAGAGAAGTAACATTTATAGGGCACCTAGTGTGTACTGATCCCTAAGAGGGATGATTTATTCAATTTTTTTTATTGGTCATTTGGTCTAAATCCCACCTGTGAAGATAAGCGTATGGTCCCATTTCACAGATGTGGAGTCTGGCCAGTGGAAGATATCACCACTCAGGCTCACCTGCTATGGATCAAGACGCTTGCTTCTGCCTGCATGGCCTCTAGCCATCCAGGCAATGGGAGGGGAGTATCATCAGCTGTTATTTTAAAGAGAGAGAAACTGAGGTACACAGAAGAAAATCAGTTTCCTTGATGGTGGGACTGTGGACAAGCCACCATTCTTCAGTCACCTACCTACCTCTCCCTTCCCTGGCCCCTGACTCCCTCCGAAGCGCAGGTGAGGCCACATGAGATCATGTCAGGAAGGGCTTTGAAGTGCCCAGAGGCTGCATCTCTGGTCCTCCCCAGGGAAGATGAAGAGCCTTGTCCTGGGTTCTGTGTCATCTCATGGGGAAGTTCTCAGAATATCGGAAGCCACAGGGTCATCTAGGGACGGACACATCATGGGCTTACCCCTAAGCTTTGGGGACAGTTTCCTGTGTCCTGCCGATGAGCCTGTCAAGGACAGAGGGGTGAGTGAGTGTTCTGTCACCTTCCCCTGCCACCTGACTACTCCTCTGTCTGGGTCTTAGTTTTCCAAGAAGGTTGAAGTGGGAGACATCTGAAGTCCCTAGGACTCTGCTGATCTCCAGTCCCTTAAAATAGCGCCACATACTGCAGCGGGTTGTGCTAACCATGACCCATCCCTTCCCTACAAGCTTAAACAATCTGTCAGAAAGGAGATTCATCCCAGTGACAGCGGTGATGGACCTTGGGGACTAGGCAGGGTATCAGAGGCCTGGCTCTAGGCCCTGGCTATCTCTTCAGCATGTTGTGTGGTCTGGACGAGGCTCCTTGCCTCTATTTTCCTGTTAGTAAAAACTGCTGTGGGGAAACACAGGCATCGTGACTCCCATGGGGGCTTTTGAAATCCAAGGAGTAGAGTCCAGAGGTGGCAAGATCAGCATGTCCTGGCCAGGGTGAGAGACCGGTGGGGAATCTTTTGGAGGGAAATGCTTAAAGATCCAGTTTTGCTTACAGCTTGCTCAGCCTTGTCCAAGATTTTAATTATTTGTATAGGCAATTTCTAATATCATCTCTATCAATCCCCCTTCAAACCTGTAAGAGAGGTCCCAATTTACAGATAAGGAAACTGAGGCTAGGAAGTAGGAATAAGCTGTTCAAGGGTTAACAGGTTCTAATGGACTAACCCAGGCTTCCAAACCAAACACCCCCCTCAGATGTTGTCTAGAAAGTTCTGGACTGCAGAATCCATTCTCAGGTTGGATTGCACAGCACCCTTGCTGGGCTTTTTACACCCTCTTGAGGGCTCAAGGGAGGGGTCCAAAGTTCCTTGGGGTGGAAACCTGTTCCCATAGGACTCTGGGGACGGTGAGGCCAGGGTGTGGCCAGCAGTGGGTGGGTGGTGGTGGTGAAGGGCTGTTGTTGGCTGGCCGGGCAAGGCAGGACAGGGTGGGGCGGGGCAGGGCACTGGAGAGCAGGGTGACCAGGTCAGCCCGACCTGGAATAATGGAGCAGGGGTAAGCAAGGTTGGTGGAGGCCGAGGTGGGGAGGCTCCTGGGTGCTTTCGAGCCCTCAGCCAGGGAGGCCAAGGTGGCTCCCTTTGCTCAGCCATGCCCAGCAGCTTCCAGAAGGCATGTTCTTTCCCTCTCACAGCAGATCATCTCTGGAGAAGCCTGCTCAGACCTGCCTTCCCCACAAAGCACGGTAGCAACTCCCTGGGGCAGAAAGTGTCTCTACTGAAAGCAAGACAGGAGTTTAATTAAGCCCTAAACACGCACAGTTGAGCCTGAAATTAGGGTGGTGAAGGGAGGTAGAGAAGGCAGCTGAGGACAGGGGGGCTTCGGCTCAGCCCTGCCCAGCTGAACAAAACAACCCTGCAAGCAAGCGTCTCCCTAGCAGAAACAAGCCTGGTTACAAAACATTTCTGACCTAGAACGGGGGAGGGGGGTGTGCGGAGGGGTGCTGGGTTGCCTGCCCCTCTCAACCTTGGGGATGGTTACTAGGGTTTGTGAGGACTTTGGGGAGTGGGAAAAGGTAAACCAGAAGCCAAGAGGGGTCATCTCTGAAAGTAGCTTTCCAGGGAAGCAGGGGGCTGTGATTGACTTTGGGCAGCAGCAGCCGCGGGAGCCCTCCCCACCCTGAGGGAGGGGGGGAGGACGCCCATGGCGCTAAGCTCTGGATAATCCAGTCAGACTGCACACACAGGTGTGCCCAGGTTGGGACTTCTGCCCAGAGCATCCATCTTTCAGGTGGGCAAAGCTCATTCTGTGTGCCCCCCCCCCCAGGAAAGGAACACCCAGCTCCTGGCTTTAGGGACCAAGTGACAAGACCTGCTTTGCCAACCAGTAGATTTGAGAAATCCGATGGCTTCACCCCTCTCAGTCCTGTCCCGAGGTCTCCCAGGTCTCCGCAAGCTGCGGCTGAGACATTCAAACCGCAGCCTACTCCTTTGCCTGGTAATTGATCCTGCTTTGCCCTGCAACTTGGGTTTGGCCTTAATTTGCCAGGGACTAAAGGCAAGAAGAGGCGGGCAGGCGGGCATGTTATCGCTTGTCTTTGGGCAGAGAGGCTGTTGTGACAGAGCTCCTGGGTGCGTGTAAAAGCGCATGCGTGGAGTGAGGTGCTGGGGACAGGCTAGTTGGTGGGGTGGGGGGGGGGGGGAAGAAGGAGTTATCTCTGGGCTGATTTCTGTCGCTGAGGCAAAGTTCCAGGACAAATTGACGTCCCAGGCATGGTGTGGAATTCAGCAATCCCCTGGTGTCAACTAAGCCGGAGGCTGCTGTCCTTGTCTAGTTCCTTACCCAGGGCTGAAGGCCACCTACCTGGCAGGCCACTTAGAGGAGATAGCCCAATACCCTACAGGCCCAGAAGTGGCTTGGAAGTCCTTTAAGGGACTAACTTTGAAAGCGGCCAGCTTGCTCTTCCTGTCTTGTGGCTAGCACTCATGGCTTCCTCTTCCCGGGACAGATAGGAAATCCTACAGCTTCCTCGTTACCGCATCACCAATATCCTCCAGGGGTGCCGGTGTTGGAAGGACCCCAAACATCATACAGTGTAGCCTCTCCCCTCAACAGCATCCCTCGTCCAAAACCAAGAAGTCTGTTTCATGGCTCTGGGAGGGAGCCACCTTTATCCGCTGGTCCTAGTTTTGACGTTTAGAATATTGAGGGGCTTTTCCTTGTTTCTTAAGCTCCTCCGGTTGTTGCCGGCACCCTAGTTAGTGGCTGCAGCAGTCTCTAGTTTTACATTGCATGTGTCACTGCCCTCGGTCTTATAGAGACACCCTTGAACTTAGGGTCCACTCAGACGAGCACTCATTTCAAGAATCTTTCTATCGTGACATCTGTGGAGACTCATTTTTCTGTAAGATAGTCACCGGTTCTGGGGATGTGACTGTGAACGTAGCCTTGATGAGGACTTCCCTTTTGACCTGTCACTCCACCCCCTGCTCAGTCAACCGTGGGGTGGAACCCTCTATGGTAGGTAGGGGAGCTCACGACCCACCCAGATGGCTGCATCCACCTCCAAAGAGGTCTGATGAAAGTTCTTGCTTAGGAGGAGCTGAAATAATTCTACGCAACAGGAACCTCCTGGCCTTTAGAACGTTTATGTGTAAATAAATCAACTCTCAATTCCCACATCCTCTGCCCCCAATCACAAGGAAAAAAAAAATTAGGAAGAGGATGAGCAGATTTGTATTTTTTTTTTATAGTCTTTCCATATAACCCAAGCTGGCCACAGACTCTCAACCCTCCTACCTTGGTCTTTGGGGTGTGGGGATTACAGACTCCCACCACTGTTCCCATTAGGCATATATATTTTTATTCATATTCATGCACACACACACACACACACACACACACCCACCCATGAAGACAGACTACAACTTTCAGGAGTGGGCTCTCTCCTTCCACCATGTAGGTATTACAGGGTGTCCATTTTGGCGGCAGGTGCCTTTAAATGTGGAGCCATTTTGCTGCACGCCACCTTTGTCTATTTTTTTTAAAATTAGTTTTGATGTTAAGCAAAGAACAACCCCGGACTCCCTGGTGACTAGGATCGCCTGCCTCAGTTTCCTTTCACAACACCAGAGGGCAGCTGACTCACTGTTTCATGGGCTGTTTTTGAGTCACACACATCCCAGAGGTCGTCAAATCCCACTGGGATATCGAGGAGTCTTGGAGTGAAGAAATTCTATTCACATCGCATTGTCCAAACTTACTAGTAACAAACAAACAAACAAAAACCAGAGTTCTTTTATCAGCTGCCATCTTCCGTTAGCACCAGGCAAAACTTCCTCAACACGGTGGGAAATGCCAACCTGAGAGATTTCCAGGGGCCTCTTCCAGCACTCACGGTCAAATAGTATAGTTCATAGGTTTTGACTGCCTCCCCCAGCACAGTCACTAAGCATCTTGCTGGAGGAAAGGAACCCCTCAGAGGATGAGATTCAAGAGTCTAGGAGTAAGAGGTTCTTCCCCACCCCCTTCGGTTTTTCGTGACAGGGTTTCTCTGTGTAACAGTCCTGGCTGTCCTGGAACTCACTCTGTAGACCAGGCTGGCCTGGAACTCACAGAGATCCACCTGCCTCTGCCTCCAGAGTGCCAGGATTAAAGGCGTGCACCACCACCGCCCGCTGAGTAAGAGGTTCTTTATGAACAATCACATGAGGTGAGCCACAGACTCCTCCTATGGCCAAGGCCTCTCCAACCCCTGCCTGCTTCTGAAATCCTCCCGAGAGAAGAAAGGGGAGGAAGGAACTTTTCCTGTGGTCCTGTCCCCAGGGATCCAGACCTCCAGCCACCTCAGACTCAATGCTGCCTACCTAGCTCCCCTTCCTTAGCCCACAGCCTCTGAGCCTCAGCTCCCTGGAAACTTTTAAAAGGTGACACTGAGGGACCTCACCTACATCCTGCTTTTTTTTTTTTTTCTGGGAGAAAAAAAAATCTGAATCAATCTCAGAAGTTGGATCTTGTGAAACGGGATCAGGAAGGATAGGAAAGTCGGAGGGAGGAGAGAGAAGGGCTTGTCCTGAGGGAAAGGGGAGAGGCCTGGGATGACTCACACACACAGGCAAGGTGGGGGTAGGGGCTCCGACCTGGGGCCACAGAGCGGGCTGGAGACTGTGAAATGAGAGTTGCACTAGGGAAAGTGTGACCCTGAAAGGTCAACAAATTTGTCCCCTCTGACCCCCTACACACACTTCTCGGTGAGATTACATCTGGAACACCTGGGCTCTTGCCCTCTGCTCTGTTTATTTAGCCCGAGAGCAGCTATTGGGGAGCACCCGCGCTGGACAATCTCTGCCAAAGCAGGGCTCACATTGCTTTTTTATTGTTTAGTTAGTTAGTTTTGGTTTTTCCGAGACAGGGTTTCTCTGTGTAGCCCTGGCTGTCCTGGAATTCACTCTGTAGACCAGGCTGGCCTCGAACTCACAGAGATCCACCTGCCTCTGCCTCCCGAGTTCGGGGATTAAAGGCATGCACCACCACCGCCACCACCACCACCGCCAGGCTCACGTTGCCTTTAAATATAACTTTGCCTTTGTTTGTTGAGTAACTGCATATTGGGTACCACGTTAGCGACCCCCACATGTCTATCATTTAATTCTTACCACCTCCAACATTTTACAGAAGACGGTCAGCAGTGGTGTAGAATATGGCATAATATTTTGCCCAAGGCCCATACCAGGGCTTCCATTGTTAGCTTTCACCTCTGCATCTGGTGGTGTGGGAGCTCTTCCTAGTTCTGACCCGAACCTTTCCTACCCTCGCTTGACCTGGATGTGATGAAAGAGCCATTTAAGAAGGCTGAATCTGCTCTCAAATGTGTCTGGAGAGACATCATCTAGCCTCTGGTCCAGGTGGTGGCCTTCCAGTTCCTCGGGTGGGGAAATGTTTGCTTTCTGTTAATGAAAAGAAATAATTGCGATAATAAATAAATGCCCCACCCAGTGCAGCAATCGCTGTCCCTAACAATAAGGCTCTGTGTTTGCTCTCGGCTGTTATATTCATTGGCTGCAGGCACTGTGCAGGAGCCCCTTGGCACATCAACTGGGGGGGGGTGGAGCCCCAGGCACACTTAGGGGGGACAGTCCAGCCATTCTATGTGCTTCCAGGTGTCCCAGCCAGAGAGAGGGTGATATGCAAGGACCGTGAGCTTGGAAAGAGTGTCCTATGCTTGGTGTCAAGAACCTGGTGTCTGCTGCAGCTCTGCCTCTGCCACTCTGGGTGACTATTAAAGCAAGCTATTAGACACTTGTCAGAGTTGAAGGCCAGTGCTCCCTGCCCCACCTCCGGCCTTCAGTTCTCAGATGTGTCTAATAGTGTGTGTGTATGTGTGTGGGGTTGCTCCAAGGAGCCCTTGGGTTCCTTCCAGCTCTGACACTACTGGATCTTATAGACAGGGCTCTTCCTGAATGTGCCCATACTCCTAGTGGCCCCGGGGCAATGGAAGGCTCAGGGGTACAGGAATCCCATGTCTTTCTTGGAAGATGACTGGGTGTGTCTTCCTGCCTCCGATTCCCTCCGTTTCTCCCACTTCCTCTAGCTGTCCTGTATATGGAATTTCCCACTCTACAAGCCATTTTTAGAAATGTTATCCCATTTGAGCCTTATGAGATAGGCAGGGGCAGAATGCAGTACTATGAGCATTAATCGCATGCCAAGTCCTTCCCAGGCTGCTTTGCAACTCTTCCCCACAGCCACAAGAGACTCTTTGGGGAATAAGTTGGAGTAAAAATAAATGGACAGAGAATGATAATTTCAACAAACATATGCACACATAACCCTTGTAGTGGCTCAAAGATCCTTTATTACATGTTATTTATTTGTTTTGGGTGTATGTGTATGTTTGTGGGCATATGCTCAAACAGAGGTCAGAGGACAACCCATGGGAGCTGGTTTTCTCCCACCCACTTGGTAGGAATCGAACTCAGGTCATCAGGTTTGGTGGCTTTACTTGCTGAGGCATCTTGCCATTCTGATCTAAGATCCTGATGTTGCTATCACCACACATCACAAGGGAGGGAAGGGAGGTGTGGAGAGGTCCGGGAACTGCCAGGCTTACTTTGCTATAGGGTAGCAGGTCAGGCTTCTAACCCCCCTCCTTTCCACCTTTGCTACTTTCTTTCTAGGACCCTCCCCTCCCCTCTCAAGAGCTCATGCGTCCCCAACAGGAAACCACAGGATGTGCTATTGGTGGAGCTAACAGCCTTGTTCCCCAGACTCTTTTCCCCGGGTACAGAGTGTGCCCCATGGGGCAGTGCGTGTGCCAAGTGACCCACGGCAGCTGGTCCACGCCATGTCAGGAGGGAGTGTGCTGATGCTCAGAGGGAATTAGCAGGGATTCTGGCAGAACTTGGCTCCCTCCTTGAGTGGCATGCTTGGGCTGCCTGGCTGAGTCTCATTCGACCTTGCACCTTGCATCGGAACCTACCCCAGACAGTTGGAGCGGTCAGTGAACTTGGCCTCAGAAGTCCCTGTCCTTTGGTATTTGCTCTTGCCTTCCTGTTCTCTGTCCTGCGGCAAGGGTGATCAGCTTGAAGCTAGATGCTCCAATGTGGCCCATTATATGTGCCCCTTGGTCCATGAAAGGCCATTCTCAAAACTGATTAGAAAACATAGGATTAATGCGTCTTCCAATTGCATCTTCTTTATACCCTGGCCATGGAGGATCCCTGATTGCTTCAGTCTCCCCACCCCCATCTCTGTGTGCAATGGTAGTTTGGGGGTACGTTTACTGAAGCATACATCCTACATATGGCACACAAGTCCTGTGCATAGCGACATGTTTCACAACACACCTATACACATCTTACCCAGTCAGGAAACAAATGGACCCAAGCCAACACAGAGCCCTCAGGCTCCTCCATCTTGGCCCAACCCTGATCCCACAAGGCCAACCACATTCTGAAGTCTAACATCTAGATTATAGATTCACTTTGCCTTCAGAACAGGATTTATGGAATGGAGTGGTATGTAGTATGTTGTGTCTGGATTCTTCTGCTCAACGCTCTATTTGTTAATTAGCTACGGAGCTATGTATAGTATAAAACATATACATACAGAATATGCATGCATACAGGAACATACAGAAATATTTCCTTCCTTTTTAGCTGAAATATTTTAAAGCAAACTCAAAAGCAGGGGCCAGGAATGTGGCTCAGTGCTTAACATGCACAAAAAAAAAAAAAAAAAAAAAAAAAAAACGTATTTAATCCTTAGCACAGAACCCCCCCAAATTTTAGGCCAGTCATCCCATTGTTATTCAGTATGTATCTCTAAATAACATTACTTTATATAATACAATCCATGCCCTTATCTCACCTAACAAAATTGAGGATAATTCTGGGCAGCATCTAATATCCAGACTGTGTGGACACTTCATAAACTGTGTACTTACAAGGGGATTCAGGCCTACTGTTAAAGCTCTGTTACCCACCCCCATTTCCCCCCCTACTCCCCACTCCACCCCTGTCCTCCTGCCTCCCATCGTCCCTCTCAAGCTATATGCTTCTGGATGCACTGGCCTTACCTTTGCTTCTCAATGCAAACCGTCTGGGTGAGTATTCCACGGTAGACTCCCATGACGGGTAGGACGCTCCTCAGTCTTTCGAAGGACAGCTGACTTAGACTCCCACTTATTTCTGAATGGCCTTTAGAGTCTACCATGCCGCCAGAGCCTCTTTCTAAAACTTGCCGTGTTTGGGGGGTTTGGGGGCTTCTTGCTGAGGTTAAATCAACTTCCCCCAATACCAACACTCATTCTAGCCTAAGCTTGCCCACGAAGTCATTCCCAACAAGCCTAGTTCTTCTAGAAGGTATCTGGAGACACCTCAGGACCATGCTCTCCCTACTCCACCCACCACAGACTGTATATTTGAGACCATTCTTCTGGTATCCGTCAGTCTATCAGCTCTTACCCCTGGACTCAGGTTTCTCTGGACCTTGACCCTTCCAAATTGTCTGTCCTATACTTTCCCCCAACCTTTACCCTCAATCCTATTAGTTTCCCGAGGCCAAGTTCATGGCTACATGGGCAGATATGCTTCAACCTTCTGCAATAACCAGAGAAAACCATGCGGTGTAATCCTGCTGGTTTACTTTTAAAGCTGAGACTGTTTCCCATCCATGTGCCAAATTCTCTGAAGAATGACGCTATCTTCCCTATCTTTGTGTTTCTAGAAATGGCTGGTGAACAGTAGGTGCTTCCGGTGGGTGCTCTTTGTCTGTTCACAGGGAAGCATTCAGGACCATTTAGTTGCCAGTGATACTCCTCTCCAAGTGATTTGAGCAGAAAAGGGAGGTTTTTGTCGTAGAATTTACAAGTTCAGGGAGACGCTGGCAGGTGGTGGAATACTGTTACCAGACTCCGCTCTACCTCTCAGGTCTGCTTCCCGCTAGGTGGCTAGCCTGGTCTGGAGAGGTAGCAAAAAGATTACTAATTTTAAAGGGGTTTTAGCCAATGTCTCAGGTCTGACCTTCATATAGCAATCTTGGGTCTTGGGCCATCCCTTTAACCCTGTCACAGTCAGTAACTGCAGCCTGAGACATTTTGTTAGCCAGACCTGTATCATGTGCCTGTGTGTTCATTTTAGAGCTCAAGGGTCAGCTGTAGCACCTGAGGTAGGGAGCTGGAAATTTCCTAAAAGAAGATCGATGCAGTCACCACAGGAAGGAGAGGGACAGTGGGCCAGGCAAAGGAAGCAGGCTCAACCCAGCTGGATGGAGTCCTGAGATCGGCTATGGGGGCTCTTGCTCCTAGCCTTCTCCTAAGTGATGCTTGGCTTCTCATGGTGTGACCTTGAATTTATGACTTGCCTTACCTAAACCTCAACTGTATTTATTTATTTAGTACATTTGTGTGAGTGTGTGTGGGTGCCATACACAGTTCACATGAGTGGAGGTCAGAGGACAACTTGTGGAAGTTGCCTTTCTCCTTCAACCATGTGGGTCCCCGAGCTCAAACTCAGCTTGTCAGGTTTGGTGGCAAGCACCTTTACCTCTCCATGGCCCCTGAACCTCAGTTTCTTCATCTGGAAAATAAGGGGTGCTCCTCGGTTTTTGTCAATGCGGCACAAACTATAGTCACCTGGGAAAAGGAAACCCCAAATGAACAATTACCTTCATCAGACTGGCCTGTGGGGCATTTTCTTGACTAATGATTGATGTGGGAGGGCCCGGGCCACTGTGGGAGGTGCTGTCTCTGGGTGGATGGGCCTGGACTATATAAGAAAACAAGCTGAGTAAGCCAAGGAGAGCAAGGCAGTTAGCAGCATTCTGCATGGTCCCTGCCTTGAGATGGATTGGAACCTGTAAGGCATACAAACTCTTTCCTCCCAAGTTGCTTTTGGTCGTGGTGTTTATTCTAGGAACAGGCTAGCAACATAGAACATGTGGCCCATAATGTGGCCCCCATCTACCATCTAGACTATTGAAGGATAAAGTTCTGTCCTGGTGACCAGACTATAAGTACAGAACGGCTCATACAACATGCTTTGATGCTATTCTAAAGTAATAGTTCTTTTAAAAATACACCTTAAGGATTCTTTGAGAACTCCTTACAGCACATTTTGGTAATTATTCACCCATGCAACAGTTCTTAACCATCATCCATGCCAAGACTCCCGGGCCAGAAGTCAGGATTGATATCCGCCTTGATTGCTTTGTAGCTCTGAAAATGTGGACAAAGTTGACGGATCCTGATCCACCTTTCCCACTGTTGAATGGTCACAGTAAGATGGCTGCCTTAAGGTTGCTGGGGATATACTAGTGTGACCCAGTTAAAATAATAGCTGGTTCAAGTATGTCCTATGAACTGTTTATAGATGTTCCCATTATTATTGCTGTGTGACTCCACTATGGCTATTTGCCTATATTTTTCTCAGACTGCACGGTGCCTGCATTCAGGGCACATCCAGGCTCTCTGCTTTCCCAGAGAGTGCAGGGCAGATCCTGCCCATCAGGCTGACAGGTGGCTATAGAGTCCCTGGAGAGTCCTGGGCCCAAACTAAGTCAGAAGTGGTTAGAACCTACAGCCAGCAGCCTGTCTGGAGAAACTCATGTCACAGATGTGACTAAAGAGCCTTCCCTCGGTATTCTGGGTCCTCACAGCTAGTGAGCTAGAAGAGTAGGTTTCCAGTGAGATGCCTGGAAGGAGGCTAGTCCAGATGGAGGAGAGAGTTTCACTCCCTAAGGGGCTTCTCTGCCTCCCCTGCTCCGAGACAGAACAAAATCAGTCCAGCCTCCCCATGCAGATGTCAAGACCCTTGGCCAGGTCACAATGGAATGTGCGCTTGGCTATCAGCTTTCCAATTTCTGCCAAACCCTCTATCAACTCTCCTTGCATGGATCTGAGAATAAATGGAGAGGCACAGAAGTTGGTCATTTCCCCCTCAGGACCCAACAAACGTTCTACCAGGGGTGATTTCTGTTCTGACTCAGAGATGTTTCAGAATGATAGCACCCGCATCCATCATTGTATCTCTGGAATGTATCCAGCTTTCTCTCTCACACACACACACACACACACACACACACACACACACACACGTTGCAGGGGGATTCTCCTTCCTGATTCCAGGGCAGAACTCCTACTTAGCCTCCAGGGTCTGTACTGGGGGTGGGGGGGGTGGGCGCAGAAGGGCATTGTTTGTACATAATTTCCAAAATTGCTTGCCCAAATTTTAATTGACAGTCATGCAATACCTTGCAATGGCAACACTTTCTGAGAGATGCATCACTTTGTCATTGTGTGAACATTGTAGAGTATACTGACCCATAGTCAGAGAGTCATGGTGTCCCCCAGACACTTGTGGGCCAAAGCAGGGTTACTTGGTATAGGGCTATAACTCTGTATGAGGGTTGAGGCCACAGAGGGCTTTGTTTATTGCTGAGTTTTATTGAGGGTAATGCAATTCAGCAGAGTGAATAGAATTCTGAAACCTTAAGGGTACAGTCCATGAGTTGTTTGATGTGTATACATACACACAGGCACCTCTGCCGTCTACTAGATGTACACTTTATTTATCATTTGGTGTATCTGGGTGTTTTGCCTGCATCTGTGTCTCTGGACCACATGTGTGCAGTGTCCTGGGAGACCAGAAGAGCATGTTGGATCCTGTGGGACTGGAGTTCCAGACAGTTTTGAGCTGCCCTGGGGCTGGAGAGATGGCTCAGTGGTTAAGAGCACAGGCTGCTCTTCCAGAGGACCCAGTTGGGTCCTCAGAACCCATATGGTAGAACATTTTATTAAGTATGACTTGTCTCCTCCCCGCCTTGGGGGGAGGCTCACGTAGCCCAGGCTGGTCTTCAACTCACCATGTAGATAAAGGATGACCCTGAACTCCTGATCTTCCTGCTTTCTCCTGAGATTATAGGTGTATGCCACCATGCTGGTTTTTGTCTTCATAGCTTATGATTATGTAGATCTCCAGTATATGTTGGGAGAAGTGTATGTGTTCTATTTCAGAATACATATGCTGTAAGTGCCCTTTCGTCCTCAAGAATGTGGTGTATGGCCACAAAAGGAAAAGCTGTCTAGTTCACTCAGCACCCCACTCCCTTGTGGGTCCCTTTGGAACAGTAGCAGTTCTGGGCCTTTCCTGGAATCCCACACCTGACAGACACAAACACACCCCTTCAGGATTAGTGACGCTGAACAGTTTAGGGGGGCATTTCTCCCTTCCTCCCTGCCACTCTGCTGGTGGTCTGTTTTCAGCTGTTGCCAGATACTAGATATTTCAAGTTCCCTGTTTCTTCACCCCCCCCCCCACACTCCCCCACCTCCCACCCCCCCAACTGCCTCCCGAGAAGCTTCACCACAATGACCTTTTCCTTTGAACCATGTGAGCTGAAACCTGCTTGCTGATGGCCCCCTGACAAATTTATAGGTAGGTCCTTAGAAAACTCAAGCACTTCTATAATAAACAGGTTGTCCTGGGTGTTTTTGTTTTTGCTTGTTCTTTGTTTTTGTTTTTTGGACAACTTGACAGAAGTTAGAGTTTTAGAGTTATCTGGGAAGAGGAACCTCAGTTGAGAAAATGTCACCATCAGATTGCCTGGAGGCAAGTCTGTAATACAGTCTTTGGATTAAAGATTGATGTGGGCTGGGCGGTGGTGGCACACGCCTTTAATCCCAGCACTCGGGAGGCAGAGACAGGCGGATCTCTGTGAGTTCGAGGCCAGCCTGGGCTACCAAGTGAGTTCCAGGAAAGGTGCAAAGCTACACAGAGAAACACTGTCTCGAAAAACAAACAAACAAAACAAAACAAAACAAAAGATTGATGTGGAAGGGCCCAGCTTACTGGGGGCCATGCCACCCAGGGGCGGGTGGGGTGGGTGGGCAAGTGTCCTGGACCATATAGGAAAGCAGGCTAAGGAAGGAACAAGCCAGTAAGCAGCATTCTTCCATGGCCTCTGCTTCAGTTCCTGCCTTGAGTCCCTGCCAGGACTTCTGTGATGTGGACGACTAAGCAAAATAAAACCCTTTCCTCCCCAAGCTGTTTCTGGTTGTGGTGTTTTATCACAGCGTAGGAACCCTAACCAAGACTCGGGCTTCAAATTGAAATGTGTTCAGGAATGTTGAGACAGCATCCAAATGCATTGTTTACTATAAGGTTATGATTGCAGAATCCTCCCGGCAGTGTGGGAGGGTAGATTTCTCACTGAGGAGTAGAATCTGGAGACTGTCAAGGTTGGCAGAATCTTGGGTTTAAGGTCATGTGAGTCGGCTTTTCGTTTAGCAGCAAACATCCACAGGCTGGACCATACTGAAGAGGCTGCTTTGTCATTTTATTCTTTGGCTTTGCTTCGACAAACCCGGGTCTGGCCAACGGCTTGTCCATGCTTCTCCTAGGGATGCTGTAAGACAAGTGAAGCCATACATGAGAAAGGTCTTCTGAAGTGCTCAGTGCTCTGATGGGTGACAACCATTGTAAGAATCAACGTGTCTTTCAAGGGCAGCCTGGGCTGGACAGGCAAACAAGGCAACTGGCAGGGGGTGTGAGGGGTAGGAGGGTCCAGACATCCAGAGAGGCAATGAAGAATCAGCCCGGACTATTATTTTTTCCCTCACCTCGGCTGCTCTCCTACCTTCCCTCACTCCACATATTTACTCAGAAGAGAAAGAAAGAGCACTTTTAAGTGTCAGTTAAAGCCATGAACAAATGAAGTGCAGGCTTAGAAAGCCAGAACGACATTCCGGTAAGAGGCAGGTAATGCGGGGGCGCAGGGACCGGGCAGAATCTGTCAGATTCCGGCTGTACTCCCAACTCGTTATTGCACACTGACCAGTTCCCTTGGACGAGTTACTTAACGTTACTTTCTTGAACTGACACCTGGGGATGAGAGCCACCTCAAATGTTTGTTGTGAGGATTACAAGAGACAGAGTCTGTTTTCTTTAAGATTTGAGACACTGGGGCTTAATCCCTGGTCTTAGCATCTTACTCCAGGCCCTTCCTAACTGCGTGCCCCCGGGAATGTCTTCCCACGTAGGCGCCGCCGAACTGGGTTTAGATAAGGCAAAATTCAGGCATCCACTGAAGTAAGGGAGGCCAATCCCGGGGCACCACTGGTGCCACAGGACTGAAAGGTGGCCTAGACTGTGGAACGCAGGTTCTC